>JAYEPQ010000003.1:49009649-49189649 GCA_036321105.1 Dracaena cambodiana
CTAAATGTTCCAAAAGCAATTATATGATTTGTTAATTTTTATGCATGAAAATTTTATTGTCACTTTCTTGTTAATTCTTTGGCAGTGAAATTAATATAATTTGAGCATCAGGTTGGTTCCAATATGATAGAAAGAGTGCACAAATTCATAGAAATCTGCAAAAAATTACCATACTACTTTTTTACTTATGAAAAATCTCCTTTGTTATGCAATAATCAGAACTAACCAATCTATTTATTATGAGTAGAGAGATACATATATTTATATGTGTCTCAATACTATATAAATAATCCAATAGGCGATATGAGACTAAATTTAAACTAAATCCAAATACTAGATAGTTTTCTAATCTAACACTCCCCCTTGAGTTGGAATATAAATATCAATCATACCCAACTTGTTACACATATTAGAAAACACTGTCTCCTCTTCAATAGTACAGATTAAGTTGAAGTGGATAAGCAGCAGCAGTAGCAACAGTGGATGGTAGTAGTATTAGTAGCAGTAGATGAATAACTAGAATCATTAGAGCACACTCATTACCACGATGGTAAGCCTTTATCCTACCATCAATAGCTGATAGGTAGCAGTAGATAAATTTCATTCTTAGAAGCAATAGTATGCAGTAGATAAACTTATTTTTTAGAAGTAGTAGTAGACAACAAATAAACTTCTTTTTTAGAAATAAAAACTTCTTTTTTAAAAGCAGTAGTAGGTAGTATATAAACTTCTTTTTTAGAAGTAGTATTAGGCAACAGATAAAGTTCTTTCTTTAAACCAATAGTAAGTAGTATATAATTTTTTTTTCTTAGAAATAGTACTAAATAGTAAATAAACTTTTTTCTTGGAAGTAGTAGGTAACAGATAAATTTCTTTTTTAGAAGTAGTAGTGGGATCAAAAGGTCGCATCAAGACTGGATAACACCATTGCAGCCACAGAGGGACCAACCCAAGTCCCTGCAGCACGAAGTAAAGAAGAAACAGAAACTGAAGTAGATGCAAAATCGAATTGACGACACGATTGTGGAATCGGAGTCAGAATCAGAATTAGAGTCAGTATCGAATTGGTGACATGATTGCAGAGTCAGAATCGTAGTCGGTATCGGAATCGGAGTTGGCTATCAGTTGGAATGGTTGAGATTGACGACCGAGATTTATTTCGTAACGTGTGCTGATACTATGTTAAAAAATAATCAGAACCAAACAATATTTTTGTTATAAGTAAAGAGATATATATATTTTTAAGCGTCTCAACATTATACAAATAATTCAACAGGCGAATAGGGACTAAACCTAAACTAAATCCAAATACAAGATAGTTTTCTAATCTAACATCTTTAAACTGAAGGTCCAACCTAAGTCTTGCAGAATAATGCTTCTTTGAGCGTATGTCTCATGGAATAGTTAGCTTACTGTTAATTAAGGAGAATTCCAATATCTTAATCAGTTTACCTAGGAAATAATCCCATAATGTAATGAGGCCAAATATTTTTGAATATTATTATCTTTTGAGATTTAGAAATTTTATCATTATATAGAAAGAGACAATAATCACATTGTATAATAGCAATATCATGCATATAAATATCGGGCTATCTTAGTAGTCAATGATAGGTGTGAACCCCATTGTCCACATAAATGATACATTTGCAAAGGGATAGATTCACATAGCTGTTTTCCATTTGGGGGCCATTTTGTTGCTTGCAAGTGTGTTGCAAGTTGCGACTTATGTTGCAGTGCAACTTACATCATTGCAATAGAGCTGCAGCAATAAAAGTTGTTACAACTTGTACAAGTGATAATTAGAATTGCAAAAATTTTCAAATATTATTTTTTTATTTTTACAAGTCTGAGAAATACTCTATTTATCAATAATACAATCACTGTTTACAAAAGGAAGAAGAAAAGTGTCTCATACACGTTTTTCCATAACTTCAATTACTGCAAATGCATAAATTGTTGTAATTACAGTTGCAAATTTTTACAACTACAATTGGAACCAAATAGCGGAAAGCATTACTTGTAACAAAGGTAGTTACAATTAAAACCAATTTAGGCACTTCTGCAAGCAACCAAACAGCGCTGGTGGGCGATAAATATGGAAAACTAATTGATTTCACTAATTTAGGGTAGAGGGTAGAAGGTATATATGTAAAATTAAAAGGCTCTCTCTCTCTCTCTCTCTCTCTCTCTCTCTCTCTCTCTCTCTCTCTGCGCGCGCATGTGTGGGCCGGGGGAGGGGAATTCCCTTGCTTGCTCCGTTTCGCTTCTGACACACTTTCTCTAGCATACTTGGTTTTAAATATGTATGGTTTTTTCAGCATAATCTTAGTGACCTGACAGTCTAAAATTTGCCAACATGTAGTCAATTCTGACAACATGCGAAAGAAAAGAAAAACTCAACACTTTATACTAAAATCTTCTTTTCTCCTTTCTCTTATGAGTATTATGGAGAATTCTATTCTAGATCATATTGTTTATAATTATGTTATTTGGTTTCTTGCACTCACTACAATCAATACAATCGAAAAAAGTCTTTAGACATTTAGTATTAATTAGTATTAACACCATGTTTGTGGTCTAGTTGCTTTATGTATTGGCAATGTAGAAATTTTATCCTGGTAAAGCATGCTAATAGTGTAGACACTACAAACTAGCTGATGTTGTAAAGAATTATCTCCCTGTAATACAAACAACTACAAAAATGTTGGTAAGGAATCGCACAGTCAGGAGAAATACTTCAGCACCACAAAGATTCACTTTGAATGGAAATAATAGTGATTGTCTACCATCAGCAACCTACTTTAGCCGTACCGACAGACAGTTCTATTGAAAAGCCATAATACCAAGATATAAAATGTTAGAATCAGTGTAGATATATGTTTATGGGTTATGTTATCAGGTTGGACCTATCATATTGACAATATCAGTACCGTTATTATAGAGAATATATCGTATTAGATATCCCAAAATCTGATTAGGTATTTGCAAAGCATATTGATATTGGCCATTTTTAAAACTTTTCTTTATACAATGTTATCAACTACTTCAATCTGCCAGATATATTATGAGACCGTAACACGACAGGACAAAAGAATTGTGTAAAAATTCCTTTTGTATGTCTTAATTGACAATGGAATTTACAAGGATCTAAATCAATGTCAATTTGCAAGGCATGAAGCATAGCTAATGTAACACCCTTGAAAGTTTAGTTCCACATCATACATGTGGGAGGAAATTGAGTGGTTTAAATAGATTTCCATTTTCTTTAGCCATTTTGGGTGAGGAATCAGTGAAACTCCATGGTTAAGCCTGTTCCAGTGGGAGAGATGGATGACCTTCTGGGAAGTTGGCTTTTTGATAAGAAGGTGACCTGTTACACTTAATCTATCTAACCAGCGGAGCTCGATCAGAGAACCTACATGGTTCATAGATATTTAAAATAAATAATTCATTGAATTCTGTTTTAGCTGTAATGCTGCAACACGTATGAAGCTGTATAACAAAGATAAAGGTCATTATCCTTGCCAAATGCCAAATGCTCGTATGGTGTTTGATCCATGTAAAAACTGTTGCCTTTTTTGAAGTTCCCAGCTTCTACATCATTATACTTCTGTTCTCTACTTATCAAGTGTGTTCATCTTTGAATATTCATTGGAAAAGCTCTCTGTTAGTCGTCTTTGGGTACTTGATGGAGTATCAATTATCGCAGTGTCCTTCTCCATCATATCTAATATTTATTATAGTTGAAATTGTTTTGTTTTGGCACTTCATTTCTTCAGAACATTGTTTCGTGCCCGTCATTAAACAAATTGGCATAATTAGTTTCACCACTACCTTGTACTTGCTTCTTAAGGTCTCCATGGAATTAGTTTTCCCTTTTTCTCGAACTTTTTTCACATAATGCAGAAGGTTTATCTCGAATAAGCTGTTTTAACAACTTTAGCCTTCATGCATTTTGGGAAAACCACTAATTTATCAACTTTAGCCTTCATGCGTAATGCATTATTGGAAAGTAACTATTTTTATTTTCTTAGAAACTGCACATAATGCATTTTTGTTAGCCTTCTTGGACAGAAGATGAACAGATATAAAGAAAATTCTGAAATCACAACCATAAAGTTGGCTGTTGCTGACAGCTGTAACATTGATTATCAAATGCAAAGAGAAGTCTAAGACAAACAGGCAACTAGGAACACAACATGAAGTACTGCTCAGAGCACAGCCATAAAGAGTTTCTTGTACCAACATCGACTGAGATATTTTCTCAGACAGCGGAACAAATAAAAAACTAATGTACTGTAAGAAACATTATAAATTTGAAGCCAGAGATGATGCCAATGCTTCGTCTTTCATTGTGTTATTGCAGTAATTTATTTGAGCCTTCACCCTGGTACCTCTTATCTTTTATAAGTACGTGCTATCTATGGTAACTGCGTCATTGATCATAAATTTGCGCACTGATGCCTCTTGGCTCCCAGAGATCCCATGAACACCCTCATCATTGATCATACATGCATTCCTAAATTTGCGGTCTAGTCTTCGATACAGCCTTATCTAATTTGGGGTCTTGTTCTTCCATACACCCTAGCTAGCCATCTGGTTTTATCACCCTGAAGAGCTTTGAGCTCCCTTAGAGTCTCGAGAAACTTATTTTTGACAGACATTTTGTTTCTGCATTATGTATATTCATCATAGGGCCATGTCGCAGAATCGTTTGCTGTACATGACGATCTATGAACTTCCCTTTTAACTTTTCTTAGATCCGTCCTTTATATCAGATACTTGCATTAAGGTTCAGGCCTTGCCACCACTCAATAACCCTTCAACTTGCCTTATTTTTGTCCTTGATTCTTGATGTGCATGAGAACTCTATTCAGCAATAGTAGAACATCTACAGCCAGTTTTTCAAACAGCAGGAGCTTTTGTTCTTGTTTCTTATTTTTTGTTTTTTGTTTTTTTTTGTTTTGGGTTTTGTCTGAGGACCCATCAATCATATACGAACATTTTGCGTGCACAATCCGGATAATTCTTCTATGAAATGTGACTATATGGAGTCTTTAGTTATTTATTGAACCATACTAACCATGCATGACCTTTCCTTTCTTCCATACAGAAATGCTGTTGTTATGGGTTTTAATGTTAAGTACAAGTTCTATTTCTTAGTTCTTTTTGTTAATTTAAGACTGTTATCAAATACAGTTCCGGTAGTACTTATCTCTAGCCTGTCAAAAGAAAATGTCATTTGGTATTAATAAATATTAATTCTTATATAAAATACCTATTTACAGTAAGGAAAAGATCAAGCCAGAGAAGGAGTTGCAAAGAGCTGGGAAACAGGTATTGAATTGTAAACTTGGTATTCGGGATACAATACGCCAGCTGGACTTGCTGAGCTCGGAAGGACGCATTGCAGACTCTGTTATGCATCCAGATGGGTCTGTTTTCCACGAACATGTATGTAAGGGTCACTATTCTGGTTCCTTCAAATTTAGATAACTTAATTAAGTACAAGCATCAAACTTCACAACTTTTTATGCCTTGGTTTCTATATTCACATTTTTGATATTTTAACTGTTAGATCTTCTGTGCAAAATGTAAATCTCGCGAAGCTTTTCCAGATAATGACATCATACTATGTGATGGGACCTGCAACTGTGCTTTCCACCAGAAATGTCTGGAGCCGCCATTAGAGAAAAGTAGGTCTTTTTTTTTTTTTTTTCTGTATTCTTCTATCTGTTGCTACTCTTAATTTCTCCAAGTTATTATGAGAAGGTACTGCATATAGGTTTTGTTAGGTTTCAGAAAAGAGTAAAAGACGGCATATCCATCTTGGGTTGCTATCATCTTATTTAAAAATAGAGAAATTGCATTAAAAAACATTCAAATACTCTAATAATTCTAACATGTTTAATTTAATAATACTAACTTTCAATTTTTATGATAAGATCTTGTATTATATAAGTAGCTTTTATATACTAGTGCTTTGTTTCTTTGGGCTAATAATTTCAATTCTTTGCTAAAATCTTGGATTATATAGGTTGTTTTGTACTTGGGCTTTTGATGGAGATCAGGATTTGATTTAGGAATATATTTAATTAGATTTGGATCTTGTTAGGATTTTAGAATATTTGATTGGATTATGATTTTATTAGAATTCTGATTTTATTAGGATTTTTTATTCTATTAGGATTTGGTCTGCTAGAGTTTTTCTATATACATAGGCTTTGTATGGAGAATTAGAAAAAGATGAATAATATTTAAAAATTTTGAGAAATTTCCGGCGTGAATTTCGCTGAATTAAATATTTCCTCGTAGATTCGGGGAGAGTGGGCGTGAATTCGCCTGGGTGGATTCGCAAACCCCTGTAAATTCTTCCTGTTCTTCCCTAATTTCTCTAAAAAAGCCCTAATTCTCAAACCCTAACCCTAATTTCGCCTCTGTCCTGCATCAAACTTGGTATCAGAGCCTAAATTTTCGTCTCTATAATCATCTTCTTCATCTACATCTCCATCATCTTTTTATTTTATTTCAGTTTTTTATTTTATTTTATTTTTTAAAAGTAAATATCAGCAAAAAAAAATGATCTAAAAAAAAGAGAGAAAGTTCAGATTTGAAAAAAAAAGAATATTTCAGATTTGAAGGAAAAAAGAAGAGGAGAGAAAAAAAAGAGAAGAGAGGAAAAAAGAAAAGAGAGAAAAAAGAGTGAGAAATTCAGGTAAAAAAAGAAAGAGAGAAAAAAGGAGAAGAAATAAAAGAATTTAGATTTGGTTTCAGTTATCAGGTTTGTTTTGAGTTATTGGGTTTGATTCGGATTTTAGTTGGATCCATTTAATTAGACCCACATCCAAGGAGAAAAGAAAAAGATTGGATTTAATTCAGTTAGACCCGATCCGTAACCATAACCAACCTATTTACTTTTATTGGGTTCAGTACAGCAGTGGATCCGACCCGACAGCAGTGTAGACCCATTAAGAGTAGCAAACCCGTTAAGGAATTTTTTTCAATTCGGAACCCGTTTCAACTTCGATTCAAACTGTTTTCGAGCCGTCGTGTTCCTTGGGTATTTCCTAAACTTTTGGGCTAAAATTTTGAGTGGATGGAATTCATATTTTACGGCCATTATATCAATATAAATGCTAAAATATCACGAGTTAAACGTGATATGTATGCTACTATACCCATTTTTTTCGGTTTTGATGATCTGCAAAATTATGAAGATTGAGAGAATCATCTTGAACATTTATTTAGATATTTTGATCCAACACCAGCACAGAAATGTCGTTACGCCCGATAAAAGTTGGGTGGAGAAACTTATGCTTGGAGTAAAAAGTATAAATTATGCTGGGATTGAGATATTTTGCGACGTCTACTTCATAATCGGTATACTCAACACTGCTTTCCAAATTTATCATCTCATCAGTTTCAATTATCTGAGCCTAAAATAATGACTAATGATGAAAAACTTCAATGTATGATTGATGAGCTTAAAAAGTGTAGCCGAATACTTGACAGTTTTAAAAAACACTTAAACGCAAGGATGAAAGAAGTCAAACGGTTAATAATGATAGTATCGCTAATAAGATTGAAACAAATATTCCTATTTTTTGTGAATGTATTTTGCAGGCTACACCGGATATATAAATTCATGATGAGCCATTACTTGTGCCAGATGGAATTTTTTTTTTCCATCTACAGAAGTTGAAGACTCAATGGTTCAGATTTATGAAGATCCTTCAATAGAACCAACTGCGAAATTTCAGCCGCCTATGAATACTTCTGATGATCATACTTACGAGGAGAAACCAACAGTAATACCTCCTCTCATATATGACGTGTCCGTAAAACTGACAGTTTCTTTGTAAAATCTCCTCCTAAAGTATTGTAAGAGACTTCGACAATTCGTATTTACTGATAGTATTTGCATATCAGCTGCAAATGTATAGGGAGTACATGAACTTCCAATCCAAAGTGATACTTCAGACATAAAAGAAGTTATTGTTGATGATAAGGTAAAAATTTCAGTTTCTCTTGAGAGATTCATTACAGAAATTATGAAGAAATTACCGACTCAATATACAGATTCATGTGAAGTTTCGAAGAGATTTGCTTCTACTATTTATGGCTAGAATAATTTGTGGGACCTACAATCATCTGAAACTGATTCACGAAAGAAGCCAATTCCACCTCTACCACCTTGATTCAGATGTGATGTACTAGATACGGTTTCTCGACCACCACTATGGTCCAATTGGGATACTTCGTGGATGCCAATCAGTTCAACCCGGATGTATTTATCATTTCTTATCTCTGCATTCATCGGGGATGAATGCTTTGAAGCCGGGGAGAATTGATGGAGATCAGGATTTGATTTAGGAATATATTTGATTAGATTTGGATCTTGTTAGGATTTTAGAATATTTGATTGGATTCTGATTTTATTAGAATTCTGATTTTATTAGGATTTTGGATTCTATTATGATTTGGTTTGTTAGGGTTTTTCTATATATATAGGCTTTGTATGGAGAATTAAAAAAATATGAATAATATTTGAAAATTTTGAGAAATTTTCGGCATGGATTTCGCTGAATTAAATCTTTTATTATGGATTCGTGGAGAGTGGGCGTGGATTCGCCTGGATGGATTCCGAAACCCCTGTAATTTCTTCTTGTTCTTCCCCAATTTCTCAAAAAAAACCCTAATTCTCAAACCCTAACCTAAATTTCGCCTCCATCCTGTGTCAGCTTTGCTTCTAGCTAAATGACTTTTGGTTCCTTCTCCTTTACCAATCATATGGATTCAGATAATTTAGTTGCACGTCCCCTCCTTAATGCAAATTGGCATATGGGGAATACTTAATATCAGATATTCCTTTCAAATTATATGTTTGGACAGAAGTATCTAGTTTGGTGTTAAAGGGCAAGTCTACAAATATTTAACTAGAACTTTTTTTTGAGAGGAATATGTTAAATCTCCGGTAGAATAACAAAAATTAAAATAGTTATAATTAACCACGGTTTCCTCCTTCAAAAAAGGCCAAATACGATTACTTTAGATTCATGGGAGTCATTATTCTTATATCCGATATGGGACTATTCGAGAGAGAAGTATTACATTTTCCTTCCTCCCTTTTAGGATCTGACATTCTCGTCAAAGGGGCATAGTAACGTACTAACACTTCAATCAAGTAATGTGGAATTTTAGAGGTAGCCCCATGGATTCTAGAGGCGGCTCATATATATGTAAGAGGTGATCCCCATTATATTTATAACATTTTGTTCCGTTTAATATTTAGTTTCATGTGGCACTAGTTCTGTATACTTTCGACTGGTGTCTTGCTTTGGTACTATTTGTAGCGCCCAACCTACAATTTTGGTAGTAGAACACCACATTCTTGTAGAAATATGCTAAGTCTCTGCTAGAATAATAAGAATTAAAATAGTTTATAATTAACCATATATTTCTTTCTAAAAAGGCTAGTTACTATTACTTTAAGGATTCATGTGAATTATTATAAACTACACAAATTCTTAACTCATATATGATATGGGACTATTCAAGCTGGGGTATTACAATTATTTTGCTAATTTTCATGCAATGAGACGCCCCATCTTCACACCTTGCTTGTTTCCGTTATCATTTACCACCTCAGGCAAGCAGAAGCGTTGGTTCAATAAGATAGGACAAATTTTGTCTAGGACACAACACACTGGTGGTGGTGATAGGTAGTGTGGAGGGATGGTGGCAGCATAGCTGTTGTGGATCAGTAATGGTAATACTTTCTGTTTTTGTACGGGTGATCAGCTGGTGTTGCATTTTATCATATAAAGGACGATAGTATACCTGTGCAGCTACTTTATGAGGTTAACAAGAGAGGATAATACAATAGAAAGATGATGTGATGCTAGCAGTGTAGAAAGTGGTGCCTAGATGGATGGCTTGTTGTGGTTGGCATGAATTTGTCGTGGTGACAGTTGAAATAAGGCAAGATGTCATAGTAGTAGCAAAGGTTGTACTATGGCTTGACTTTGGTCCATTAATTGGTGTTGGTGTCAAATGCCTTCATAGTAGGTTTCCTGGGGAGGAGGGTCATTATGGATTTCCAGTAATTATTCCTTTCTTTGGGATATTAGAAAATCACTGCCTCATGTAAATACAATGATAAGAGCACAAACATTCCTATATCATTGGAGGAAAATAATGTAGTTAGAAATTTGTTTTTCAAGTCATTAGCAAACTACAATATATATGATATTGAAACTGTCTGATTTTGGACTATTGATATGGAGACAAGTATTCCATGGTAATATTAATTGGGATTCTCATTTTAACACTCCAAGCCAAGAGTTCCACATGGGATAGGCACAAGGAAGCTCTCGGGATATAATAATTCCTACTAACTCGAAGATTAATCCTATATAGCATTTTTGCAGGAGGAATCATGGTAAAAACTCTCTAGTAAAGTGTGACCTAATGCTGAGCAATTTCGGGATGGGTGAACTTGGTATTTCTCTCTCCTGGTGTTGCACAAACTGGATCCATCAAGTTTATTCCCTGGATTTTGGATTTGACCATCACTAGATCCCATATATTGAACTTAATTAACTACGTCTGGATACAGGTTAGTCAATCTAATTGTCCAAAATTGCTCTTGGCCAAACTACTATTATTGCTTTTGTATGTAAACAAACTTTGCGATGTTATTTTTCACTTAATTTCCTCCTATATGTACTATTTCAACAGCTCTAAAAATTTTCTATCCTTTTGCTGACTTTCTCTACCATATTATTATTATTTTTTTTTTTTAAAGCGTAGTGGTGTTTTCATTCTTTGTTTCTGTTTACCATTGTTGTTGTAATAATGAGGTGTTTTTCTCTTGGGAATAGTTGGTATAATGTAAAGCAACAATATATAGGGAATTGATCTTAGTTTCATCTCAGTTCCTCCTGCAGACCAGGGATGGCTTTGCAAAATTTGTGACTGCAAGACAGAAATTCTAGAAGCTGTGAATGCACATATAGGTACCTGCTTCACTGTGCACAGTAGTTGGGAGGTTGGTGTGCTGTAATGATCATAATCATCTATATTATAATGTGAAGCTATTTTATATAAGATTAATCAATCTATCTGATCATATTACTGTTTTATTTCTGTTTCTTAATAGGACATTTTTAAGGAAGCAACTGCTGGATTCAATACTGAAAATACATCTCATCCAGATGGAGAGTGGCCATCTGAGGATTCTAATGATGAAGACTACGATCCAGAACTAATAGCAAATAGAAACAGCAGATCATTCATTGAGGAGAGCATGTGTGATGATGCTAGCAGTTCGAGTAGCTTGTTTTGCTCATCTGATGAAGTTGGGTTGTGCTCTAGTTTGAGCAATTATCAGGGGTTGGATGTTAGAATTAAAAGCAAGAAAGGGTTTGACCCTGTTGATTCTGGCATCAGCATTGATTGTGGTGAATGTAGTGATCATGAAACTACAAGTTACCGAAGGCAGCGAAGAGATGTAGACTATAAGAAACTCTATGACGTAAGTACATGAACTAATATGTGTGTGGTCTTCTCTGTTTCTGCTGCCTCATATTTTCTTTACGTTAATTACTATAGTACCGTGTTTCTTCTTCTACTTCTTTTTTTCAGTTATGATCTTAGTTGCCATATGGGCATCATATGTTTAGCTTACTTATGAACATGGCTGTTTAGTGTTTCTGTTTACTATTTGTATTTTCTTATCATTGAAAGGATTTCTTGTTATTTTAAATGAAGTTGAGGATGGAGGAGAGTACATTTCAATTTTATATTCCTTGATGAATGATAGATTATCTGAAAGGAGAATTTAATAAAGGCTTCTGCACTGTCAGTCCTTCAGCCTCGTTAATATCTCACTGTAAACATTATATGCCATCTGTGCATAATTGGACAACAAGATGCATGATGCAGCTTCTATCATTAGCAGAAGTTGAACTGACAACAGGATTTGGCCCCTTCATCTCTTCAATGTCCATTGAAAGAAATCTTTTCCTTGGTTAATGTTTATCAGTAATATGCTAATATCTTTTTACTCATTTTTATTGATAATTCTTTAATAGGAAATGTTTGGGAAGGAATTGAATGACGATGAACAGCAGAGTGAAGACGAAGATTGGGGGCCTAGAAGGAGGAAGCGAAGAAGCAGAGAATTGGATGCAGACTCTGTGAAGGCTACTTGTGGGGATAAGGATGGATGTTCTAACATGGCAGTTCATGAGAATGTTTCCCATGATAAGAGAAAACTTTTCAGGATCCCTCATGGTGCAGTTGAAGTAATCTCTCTTATTCTTTAAGAATCAATACTTTCTTTTGTATTCTTTTATTATTTTAATTTGAATATTCATTCACTTATTGTTACGTATAGAATTAACCTGAAGATAGCAGGCCTGTAAACACTTAGCTGCAAATTATATGTTGGAAGGCTCAATGATGTTATTGAGTTCATTTGTTCTTTTTTAGGAGTTGACGCCCCCACATGTCATGCCAGTAGGTTTGAACTGCTTGTATACTGATGGGATAAACTTATGGTTTATATGTTTTGGAATCTATTGTAATGCCATGCAGTATACATGGACTGTGGTATAGTACATGATAATGCAGTCTACAAACTGACACATGACATGATAAACCCAAGACATGAAACAATATGTATGAACTTGAAATCTTTTGAATAGCAGGGTGATTATTTGTGTACAATATGCATTTTTTGCTCAAAATGATATAGGAATGCATCTTTGCTTTTTATCTTGTGAAGCATTCTATAAGCTAAATAAATGATATTACTTTTGACATATGAATTTGTCTTTAGAAATTATCATATTATGTAAGTGATAATTATGATGTCTCGTTCACTATTCTTGTATTGTGTACTGAAATCATTTCCCAAATTGTGCAACATGTATAATGAATTTCTAGGAAGTGTTGAAAGTATCTAAGGGTACTTTCAACAACCATTTAAAAATGTCGTAAAGTGAGATAGAAGTGTCATACATGTGTCCTTTGAGTGTCTTAGAAGTTTATTTGCCCCAATGTTGGACATAAACATAATTAGAGGATAATTAGTCTTCATAATATATCAGCAACCCTACATCAGCCTCCTTTTAAGCTCACGTGTATATATTATATTTTTTCTTGTTAAGTAACAAAAATGTGTCTTTTGTGTATGGTCAAAGCTTGGCTGCTGATGGGGAAATTTTTTATAATAGCAATAAACCCAAGGTCAAATTATATGGTTCAGAATTTGCTAGTAGAAGAGGAACGTTGCAAACAACAAAAAAGGGAAGATGAAAATGGTAACTTTGATATGTGATATAACTAAGAGATATGTTGAAGAATGAATATATGAAAGGAGGAATTGTAACTGTGGGAGTTGAGGGAAGGTGATGGGGACTGACCAAAATAGTGGTGCTTGGATTGTGTTGTGCGGAGGCTGGGCAAGAGGGGATCTAACGGAAACTTGATCGGGACATTTACAGGAATAATTTGGGTAATGAACAGTCCCAATTTGATTTTTCTTTCATCTTTATCAGGCTTGGTTTGCGAGAATGGATAGATTAACCCAAACTCTTAATATTGTGGATGATACATGATTGTTTTGCAACTTAGATCTTAAGAGTAGATTCATGTAGATTTTGATGGGAATTAAAGCAATAATCCAAACCAACGTAGGTTCTTTGTCTGATTGGAAAACCATCCTGATAAATCGAAAATGAATCCAGTCATTTCCAAAGCATTGTTATGGATCACCTTTCTCTAGCCTGTTAGCCAATTGGAACTTCCAGCTAGAGTCGGGGCAATTGTACCTACGGGATTTCCCGAAACTGGGACATTTTGGTGGTACAATGTCGTATAAATGGGACTGGTGGATCTGAAAGCTGGAATATTTGACGCAGGACGGAAGCGATTTAGGATTTGTGGTGGATAAATTAGGGAAGAACTTAGAGTTTTGGGGATAAATTAGTGTTTGGACCTCATATCTAGGCGAATCACACGCCTATCACTCGAGAAAATATTTGATAAAGCAAATCACATGCTCTCAAAAGAAATCATATTTTACTCTATATTCTCAAATTAAGATTTTACAAGCCATAAATATAGAAAATTCTAAATCAACAAAATAATAACAAATCTACCAAAATCTCTAATCAAAACCTAATTAAATAACTAATTTAATCTCTATCAATTCTCCCGCGGATGGAAATATTCACCACCTGGTGAATGGCGACAAGAAAAAGTCAAGCAGCGTCAACTGAAATTGATCAATCTTCCTAAAATTTGGCAAACCTTTTCACCGAACTAAATATAAGAAAATCGAACAAATCAGTAGCCAAATGTATGTTGCCTTACATTCCAATAGTGGCGATAGTAACAATTGTGAAAGATCTGGAGAGAAGTCAAAATCTTTCGCTTTTGTAGAAAATAAAGAATTTGAAATGTAAGCTGGAAAATTAATAAAAACATGATCCTCACGAATAGGGCAAATGAATGTTTCTGTAGTTGGTTTTGGCATAAAAACCGGATCAACAACTTCTGGACTTGTGACGGGCTCTAGATGGCTTCGGTCTCAACTATAATATTATCATCTAAATTCTCAGAAGCTGATGTGTCGATATCTGGACTTTTCGAAGGGCACTGATTTTCATAATGCCAAAATTCTCCACATGTCGAACATTTAATGGAAGGACACTGATGAGCCGAGTGTCCATATCTTTCACACTTTGAATATTGTTTAAAAATAAGATGCGGAGCACATCATGCATGAAGAAAAAATTGCAACCGTTTCCAAGTTGGACGGGATTTATAGTTGCTGAAGTACCAATCAACAACTTTTCCATCCAACTTCAATTTAGCATAATTGTATTCCTGGTCTGAAATCAAAAGAAAGTAACGAAAAAATTACTCCAAATTGTTCTCTCAATTTTCATAACCATTATGATCATTATAACCATGAAAATATGGGACTGTATCATATATATCACATGCCACTTGCTTAAAATCGGAATCAGTGTTGATGTATTTTTCACAAAATATGAATTCCATAATTCCAAAAGTTTTTAAAGTAAGTTAAGAAAATATCATAATTGAAACGTGTCGATTATACCTCGAATCTGATGCGAACCAGGTTTCAAACGGGCTCAAAATGACTTCAAATCACTCAAAAAGCTTTAACAGATCTACTTTCCTCTTAACGGGTCTGCTTTGTTGTTAACTGCACCCAAAAGTCAAGTTGGATCGGATTTGCACTGAAGTAGGTATCGGGTTCTGCTGTTACTATTGGGTCGGGTCCAATTTATTCTCGGATTTTTTGACCCGATTTGATTTCAAACCCAAATCCAATTGGGTTTTACCTTTCTGCTTCAATAGGGCTTGCGACAGAGAGGAGGGGGTCGAAGAGGCGGTAATGAGCTTTGATTGAGAACAAAGTGGCGGTGACTGGAGGGGAGATGAACGACAAAAGGTGGTTGTGGTGGGCGGCGAGGTTAATAGAACCTCCGGCGAGGTCGAAAGGAGATGTTCGGCGCTGCTGCGGTGCTGGCGGTGGGAGGTGCTACTACTGCTGCTGTGGATGGAGGACGTCAAAGTTCTTGTGGGCATGTGGTTGTCAGTCAATTGATCGGGAAGAGGATATTCGCTTCTGCGGCGAGGCGGAGGCACTTTGGGTGGAATTGCGTTGCTGCTGTTGGGGAATAAAAGGTGGGATTGTTGTTGATGTGGGGAGGATGAGAAAGAGTTTTGTTTTTTGTTTTTCCTTTTTTTGTTCTCAGGCTAACTCTCTCTTTTCCTCTCAATCTGCTCTCTTCTTTTTTTTTTCTCACTCGATTTTTTTCTCTTTTTTTCTGTTTTTTTCTCGATCAGTTTCCTTTTTTTTTCACTGAATTTTTTTTTGAATTTTTTTTCTCTCAAATCTAAAATAAAATAAAAGATAGAAGATGGAAAGATACGAAGATGGAGATGGATTTGGGCTCAGATACATGAAAATGCGGATCTTGAGCTCTGATACCTGTAGAATCGGAATTTTTAGCTCTGATACCAATTTAACGCAGGATGGAAGCGATTTAGGATTTGTGGTGGAGAAATTGGGGAAGAAGTTAGGGTTTTTGGGATAAATTAGTGTTTGGACCTCACATTCAGGCGAATCACATGCTCTCAAAAGAAATCATATTTCACTCTATATTGTCAAATTAGGGTTTTACAAGTCATATATATAGAAAATTCTAAAGCAACAAAATAATAACAAATCTACCCAATTCTCTAATCAAATCCTAATTAAATAACTAATTTAATCTCTATCAACATTCCTAATATCTTATAGGAGATTGGATGACGAGCACATTTGTTTTATTTATTTATTTACAATTATTAAAAATCAATTATTTATTGCAGAATTAGTATCAGTAAAATAATCAAATATTCTTTTAAAGAATGCTATTTATAAATAATTATTTTCTTGAATAATGTTAAAAAGTACTTTTTATTAGTGATCATTAAAAGAACTCCACCCTCCCTTTATTATATTATTGATTAATTATTTTATTTTGTGTGTATATATAGTAACCGTATCCTCGTACCTGTACTTGTTTTCGTACCAGAGTCTGGACTTCATGGATAGGCTCATAACTTGTATCTAGATTGAAGTAACCAGATGGAACTTTTCTTTGAGAAACAGAAGGGATGCCTTCGTATATTAATTGATGGGAAATGTACGAATTGATTGTGCAGCAGATTTGAAAACTAATTTAGATAACTGATGCCAGAGCTGTGGGTAATGGATTGCTGGATTGGTCTTCAATGTCCAATATTTGTCGAATTATCAGAAGTAGAGTTAATTACCATTTTGTTTGTTGGAATTGGATTGCTTTCTATTTGAAGTGACTAACATATCTTTTTCATGATTTCTTTGTTGCATGAGTAGAAGCTTCGCCAAGTATTTGCAGAGGATGAACTTCCTTCTAGGGCTGTCAAGGAGAACCTTTCACTGGAATTGGGTATTTCGGCTGAGAAGGTACACAAACAGTTATTTCCAACTAGCTTAAGCTCCTGCTTTTGAATTAACTATGATTGTATTATATCTTTCCAATAGCTTTATTTACGGTGTAGTTGATTCAATTTATATACTTCACTGTCATTCCTTTTCCTTTGTTGTTGATAGTAATGTTGTAAAATTGAACCTCGCCAAATATTAAATTATATATGTTTATATTTTTTGGTTCACAAATATATAGCTTGGGAGGAGTTGTCCCTTGTAGCTCTATTTTATTTGGTGGCAAAGCAGGACTATACATGTCCTTCTATTCTGTTATACGACAGCAAAGAATAATCAAGCACATGATTTTGTGCATGCCTTTTCTTATTTGTACTGGAAAGAATAATTAGCCTCGGATCATATGACTTGACATGAGGTGTTTAGAGCCACAACGGGAATTTGCGCTTTGCGACAGTATTTTTTTTATTCTAAGAAGGTATATGAGGAGCTTAAAATTTTCTGTCACTGCTGATGTTTGGCAGTGGTAGCTACTATGGGAGCATTTATCCTTGAGAGGCCCATAACCATAGTATGCAATCGCTCATCCACAGGTATTGTCGAGCTGCTGCATCATCTTTGCCACTGAGATTCTGTTTTCTGTTTTCTGTTTTCTGTTTTCTGTTGATGCATATTGCTCAGGGATCTCAAGATCTCCTTCACAAGGATCCTAATAAGCAATCTGCTTTAGTGTCTATCAGTGTTTTAGGAATGAGAATATTAGCAAAATTAATTAGGTGGAGAGAGAGGGGGCAGGGTACATTTAGAAAGCATGGGAGAGAAGAATTGTCATTTCTGGTGAGAAGGGGTACATTCAGCTACCTTTTGGAGGAAGAATTTGGAGACCGTTGATAACCTGCCTACTGCTTCAGACTCGGCTCCCACACTGAAGGCTGTTAGTCTTATAGAGGACATGCGTAGTACCAAGAGTTCAACAGTTTCAGGCTGCTCAAATATCACCGATCTTCGGCAACATCTACAATGGTTCAGATAAACAATCCACTGCATCCTTGAGGACTTGGGTACTGACCTTGGTGCTCCTGATTATATGATTGGGAACGCAGGTATCTTTCCATATTAGGTGTGGGTGTAGAACACACTCATCGATCTCGTTATCCTCTATTCTTTTCTGACTGGCACATGTCTTGAGATCTTGGAACGAGGAAGAAGATTGACACGTGGCTTGAGATTAATGACCTGCATCATTTAGATTAGAATCCTTCCCTTGTCATGTTCCAGTTCTTCCTTCCCTGCTTGATGCTCACTTTTGTCTAGGACATCTGTCGTCATGTAGAGTCTGACTATATTGATTCCTTCTTGGCTCATTTATGTTTCTCAGAGTGTATAGGCTAAGAAGCATAATTGTATCTCTTGTCCGTCCAGTCTAGAGTCAGTAAAAGAGCTGAAAGTTCATTTGAACTTGTTCACTTCAATGTTTCGGCCGATGTGAGTCAAAGCTTGGTTATTAATTTTTGGTACCTTTATTAATGATATTTAAGTTTTGCTTCGTTATTTTATGAATAACGATTCTGAGATATCTTCTTTAAAATGTTTTGTGTTGAGATTTGTGATTAAGACTCAATTTGAATTTTCTGTTTGTTTATTACATAGTTATAGTGCCAAAGAGGACTGTTTTATTAAGAGTATATGATAATTTGGTCGCATTCACTATTCTTAATGGAAGTTATGCACCTTATTGTTTCATATAAATAATGTTCTTAATACATTTTTCTGGTTGATCATCTCATCTTCTATTAAGTTCCACACTATTTTTTTTTTCTTTCCATACAATAGTTTTTTTTCTTCCAATTGATCATCAGCTGATGCAGCATAACCATTCCCCTCTGTAGAAGTGTGTGGGTTCGAATCCTCTCATAGTTGAGATGAGGGGATTTTTGAATAAATTTTTAAAGTCATGCTGAAGAGGCATACATGCATAACAACTCGAGATCACGATGTATGGAGGTTCCTAGGGTTGAGTAACAGCTCGTGGAGATAGTCATTGCATACGAAAGTTAGAAACAAAGTTGATGGTTTGACGTGCAATTCAGTGACACCAAAAGGAGTTTTTTCTCCAAGTTGGGAGTTTCTTTCCTCACAATAGTGGAGCTCCTTTTCCCCGTTATGGGAGCTATCGTGGGCCATTTCCCCAAAAAAAAAAAATTCCTTCCCCATGTCACATTTTTCTCTGGTATATTCATACAACTGTCCTAGCATTTTAATTTTTCAAGTTATGTCTTAGGCCTATTAAGTTTTTCTTCTTTTGAGATATTTCTGAACACAACAATGTCAACAAATACTAAATCCCTGGCTCTATTTGGTTGTTCATTTAGCTGGGGAAATTCTAAATGCGCACCATATTTTACTAGTGAGCACCATTTTCCCCTATGTTGTAAATCACTTTACTATGTAGTATGTGGTGCTCACTAGTAAAATGTGGTGCGCATTTAGAATTTCCATTAAGCTGCTGTCGCTTTCTGTGTCTACTCCTTATTCCAAACTAATGCTCTGAAGTTGGATGATGACTCTACTCCTGATTCCAAAGAATGCTTTGGAGTTGGATGATGACTCTACTCCTGATTCCAAAGAATGCTCTAGAGTTGGATGATGACTTTTCTTTCTTTGTAGCGCAACTCACTTAGTCAACTGAGTCAATGTCACCTGCAAGATCTCCAAGATTTATACCAGCAGTTTTCCTTGCCACCATTTATGGGACTCTGTTGGAATTATATCATGAAGCACAAGATCTCCATTGGATTCATCTGTATTACCCCCCTTCTTCCTCATTTACTAATTCTAGGCCTACTTCCCATACCATACATCCCATCTCAATATTCCTATTGCACTTGTTAGGAAAATGTAAATTGCACTTTGCATCCATTCTCATTTGTTGTTCTTATTCATATCTAATGCCGTCACATCATACTTCCATTTCATCTTCTGATTCTCATTCTATGCCATAATCTCCTTCAGAAGCAATGTCTCGCCCAGGCTGAGGGGTGGCTATTGAAGAGGATTTGATGGCTCTTGAGTAAATTGGAATTTATTCCATCTTCTAGATAGAAAAAGTTTGTTAGTTGTCACAAAGTCTATAGAAGCGAAGCTAAATTCTGATGGTTCTCTGGTTAGACTAAGCCTAGCCTTGTAGCAAGAGACTATTTTTGGCCAATTGAAAGTGACAATAAAAAGGCATTTTCCCCTGTCGTTGATGTTACTCCCAACTGTTTGCTAACAGCCAGGGATGTTGGATGAGGAAGTCTGTAAGGAGCTATGATGAAGATCAAATTTGATTAGGATTATTTTATTTAGTATTTTATTTTATATAAAACTTTTATTTAGAGTTTGATCAAGATTTCTATTTTATTTAGTTTGGTTTGTTTCCACATGTTGCGCATGTAGATAGTTTCTATATAAATTGCTTTGTTGATATCTTTTATGGATAATGGGATATTGATATTTGAAGACTCGGATCAAATTTGATAAGGTGTTCTTCTATCTATATCTTTTACCATTGTATGTTTCAGACTCAGAGCTCCTGCACTAGGCTGTTTGAAGTATGCAATAAACTTCACTTGTGAGGGTGTCACACTGTCACTGTACCAAGGAGACTTAGGGTTCTTATGTAGTTTGCTGATGAATGGGAAAGCCTAGGTATTATTACACAGTTCAAGTACAATAGATAACTATTTACACCTTCTACCTAGCACTACCATTCCTTTGTTTTTATCCTTAAGACCTATCTCTTTTCTGCGGTGAGTTTTTGTTTTTTACCTTGAGTTTCATATTAATATCCATCTTAGCCAAGTTTTTTTCATTTCATTTTATGCAGATTAGCAAATGGTTTAAAAATGCTAGATATGCTGCTCTTAAAATGAGAAAGGTCAGTTCTCATTGTTTAAGGTCCCTTCTGCCTTTTCTTTTAATATGTAAAATAAATGTTGATGCTCCTTTCTCTCAGATTAGCTATTAATATTTGGTTAGTTATGGCCTTGAGAAGTATTAGATTCACATACTCTAGAGACTTAAAGTTCTAATGAAATGTCATTGGTAATTTTTGTAAGTCATTTGTTTTTGTGTATGTCCATGTATAACAGGCCCAAGGTATGTATCTTATGAACTTTGCTTAACATTATGTAAATTTGATCATTTGATCATTTCTGAACTCCGAAGACTTGTGCATCCTGAGGATCCTCTGCTTTTGTTCTTGATGAAAACCTCTGCTAGTTTACAACAGATGTCCCAGGTTGAGGCAGTTAAAGGACAAACTTTATCACCTAAGTAACTGATTTACATTGCTTCTACCAAAGCTCTTAATTAATATTCTTTCCTTTGCCATATACATTTATCTACCTAACCATCTCCATTCCTGATATCAAAGAAAAAAAATGTTCTGTACTCCTTCCTGTCTTTAAATGTATGTCTGTGTTCTTGACTTGTGCATCCACCACCATTTTTTTTTGTCCTAGCTTCTATATTGACTGACTTTACGCCTGGTCTCTTCATTGGACTGTTTACTAGACAGGTGAACTGCAACTTATAAACTTATACTGCCTTCTCCTTGCGATCCATTCTCAGTTAATCATTTAACTTTTGATAGCAAAATCCAATGTGCACTCAAAAGTGCTAGCCTGCTACTAAATTATTTGAACCATGATTTTTTTCTTCTTTCCTTTCTGCTTTTACCCCTTATATTGTTGTGGTGGTTAGTTTGTCTTTGTTTCTTTTTCCTCTTTTGTCTTGTGTAATATTGTGGTGGGATGGGGTGGGTGTTTCTCTGTCATCTCATGCTCCTTAGTCTACTTACTCCAATCTATTCCTCAAGTACCATGTGCTTCCGGATCCTTTGATGTATTAGAGTATTATGTTCACATTCAAGACTTTGCTAATATTACGGGGCAAGAAGTTCAATTTGATGAACAATAATTTTGGTTTGGATTGGCTTCATGGATCTAAATGTCGTCTCAATGATGCCCTATGTTAATTTATCAAGTTCACATGACATCATAGAATAATTGGTCCAATGCTTCATTGTAAGGTATTTTTTGGGCAATAAGCCTATGAAGTATGAACATAAAACTGTTTAGGTATTTGATTGGAAATAGAAACCTGTTTTATCACATCCACATATGTCGTCCCTCTGTCCTGCAAAGGGACTGGCAGAAAACATGTGTTCCATATGAGTAATTGCATTCACATTGAGGGCAAGACACACATATTGCGAGCTGATCTAAAGCAAAGATATAACAGTTTCTTTAAGTGAAAAAAGAAACTGTTCTTTTACTATGATATGTTCAGTGGCCATCCTCAATTTCTCAGGCTGCAGTTTGTAAAAATAATTGGTTTAGCTATTTGCCAATATAGCAAGGACCCTTGTTGTATTTTCGTTCCAAACTACTCTGTGGTCTGTGCACATATGGGCATTTACTAAAATGATGGCATCATGATATTATTTAGGAGTCCTTCAAGGAAAAACCATGTACTAAACAAGTAGAAGCTATCTTAGTGAAGTAGGATGCTGAAAACCAGTCATGCTGTCGAACCTTGTATTCTTCTAGCCAATATTCTAGCAGAAGAAAAGGTTATAGTGTTGTTGTTTCAGTTTGGACCATAATCCACATGCTAACCTCAACCATAAATGCGATAACACCCAAAATGGACTGACACTATTTTCTAGAAAAGCAGCCTAGAATAGTATAATGTCGTTCAAGATGTCAGATGACGGATGATTTAGGTGACAACTTTTCTTTTTTCTTATAGCAAGAGCAGGATAAGTTGTCCAACCTTATTTTGTTATTGATCGTTAACGAACCAAAGTCCACTATAGGAACATAATCATACTGGCCCATAGAGATCCAAAGTTAAACTACTTGGATCATGTAAATGGATAGTATAAAGGGATGATCAACTAAGGAGATGAAGGCTTCCCATGTCTGCATTGGCAGTGGTGTAACCACGTATAGCCGAATATGTGTGTTTGCCCATGCTGCATTTTTTAAAATGATAGAAGGCTTATGTATAAACTCAGGTTTGTGATACAACATGAAAACTAGTTAGTGTTTATAGTAGGGAAATTAGGGTTTGGTGATGGAATTTGGAGATTTTGGAGGATTTAGGAAAGAACAAATTAGGGTTCAGGTCTTAGTAAACCTGCTAACCGGGCCGGGCGTGCCCGTTGGGCACGCCGGGCACGTGCCGGGCACGGCCCGGCACCTTGGCCCGGGTCGTGCCGGCGGCACGTTCCGGCCGGACACGCCGGTTTTTTTTTTTTTTTTTTTTTTTAAATTAGCCGTTGGGGTGTTTGGGGGGGGGGGGGTTTGCAATTTTTTTTGCAAATAGCCCCCCAACGGCTATTTTTATAGCCGTTGGGGAGTTTCTTGCAAAAAAAAATTGCAGATTTCTCCCCCAACGGTCAAAATAGCCGTTGGGGGGGTTTTTGTAATTTTTTTTTGCAAATTAAAACCTTTTCTTTCTCTATAAAAACCTCAATATCTCTTCTATTACCATTCATCATTCTTATACACTAAATTCATTCTAAAAAATCTCCTAAAATTTTTAATTCTCAAGAAGTCTCAAGCAAAGCAAGTAGCAAGTTTCAATCAAGTGATCAAGAAGTCTCAAGCAAGCAAGTCTCCCAAACAAGATCCAAGCAAGTTTTCTCATTGAAGCAAGGTTTTTTTCGCTATTTCGGTTTCCAGTTTCATCTTTCTAACTAGATATTTCACTCTCTCTCTCAAATAGTTCAGCGGTTAACAGGTATTTATAATTTAAAGTTTTTTTGAGAATTTTAATTTGGTTTTTTCGGGATTTTATTAAAATAGATCCACACTCGTCTGGCGCTTCTTGCTCTCAAGCCACGGGTTCTTTTATTCCATTTTTAACTGATGAAGAATATCAAAATCTATGTCAACCCTTAGAACAATCTCCTCAAGTACCATTTTCTGTATCTCAGGAAGAAACAACTAATACAACCATACCTGAAATACAAACTACCACATCTACTAGGGCTATTAGATCGGACATATGGAAACATTTTGAAAAAATAATAGAAAACAATGTTAGGAAAGCTAAGTGTAAACACTGTCATAAAATTTATTCGTTTCCTATAGGTAGCGGAACGGGTCATCTTAAAAGACACGTAGAAAAAAATCACCTACCAAATGTACCACATCAAACACAAATAAGCACATTTGGTGGATCATTAGGTATACGTAAATATGATCCAATTAAAACAAGAGAATATTTAGCAAGATTTATATTACATGACGAACAATCATTTACTTTTTCGGAAAATCGCAAATTTGAAAGATTTTGTAAATCAGCATTTACTGATGAATTTAAAAAAGTCCCACGTTCAACATCTACATCCGACATGTTCAAACTATATAAAGAGCAGAGGGACACTTTAATAGCTATTTTTACTTCTTTAATTTTTAGAGTTGCTATAACTGCAGATTGTTGGAAAGCTAAAAATATGACTCATTATTTATGCGTGACGGCACACTATATAGATCAAGAATGGTGCATACAGAAAAGAATAATAGGGTTTAGGGTATTTGAATTTTCTCACAATGCACATAATTTATCACAAACCATGCTAAGTGTTTTTTCAGCTTTTGGAATAGACAATAAAATATTTACCATTTCTTTGGATAATGCTTCTGAAAATACAGCCGCAATTAGAATTCTTAAAAATTATACAAAACCAATTCTAGATGGAAAATTATTCCACGTTAGGTGTATTTGCCACATACTAAACTTATGCGTTCAAGATGGATTAAAAATAGTAAATGATTCACTAATGAATCTTAGGTATACATTACTTTTTATTAAAGATAGTGGGCCAAGAAGACAAGCATTTAAACAAATATGTAAAAATATGAAAATATCACCTAGAATTGTACCTATAGATGTTAGAACAAGATGGAATTCTACATATAAAATGTTAAACATAGCTATTCAGTATAAAAATGTAATAAATACTTTTAATGAAATGGAGTCATCAATGTATAGTTTAGATAATAATGAATGGCACCAGTTGCATTGCATTTCTAAGTTTTTAGGCAAATTTGAAGATGCATCTAGAACACTGTCAGGAACTTATTACCCAACTACACACATTGCATTATATTATCTAACCGAAATTACTTCGGTTTTTAATGAATGTAGAAATCACTCTATACTTGAAAGTATTGTTCAACCTATGGAAATTAAATTTAATAAATATTTTAAAGATTTTTCATACTTATTATATTTTGCAACTGTTATGGATCCCCGTTGCAAGTTAGATGGACTTGAAATATTAATAGATTTATTTTATACAAATATGTCTTATGAAAATATGTGAGGGATTTACTTAATGATATTAAAATATGTTTAGATATTATGTATAAAACTTATGAAGATATGTGTGGTGTGCCAACACAAACTATAAAAGAACCATCTACTAGGGAAATTCGTAATCCAATAATATCATCTCTATTTCACAGAAAAAAGCCAAGACAAATTAGTACATATTTTAATGAATTACATTATTATTTAGAGAGAGCTAACTATGAAGATAACGCATTTCCTGAAAAGTATGAATCCATTGATATTTTGGCATGGTGGAAATCACAGGAAAAAACATATCCCGTGCTTTCCAACATGGCCCGTGATCTACTAACTTCTCCAGTGTCTACTGTAGCATCGGAGTCTGCTTTTAGCGCAGGTGGTAGAGTGCTCACGGACTTGAGAACCTCAATGACGTCGGACACATTGGAGATGTGTGTCTGCTTGAAGGATTGGTACGACGCAGAAGACAGGGAACAAGACTTGACTAATGAAGATGTACTAGAGACCTTAGACTTACCAGAAGAAAATGAAGTTTTATTAAAAGTATTTAAATTTGTAAGGATATTCATGTATTTTCAACTTTTTTTTAATTTTTAACTTATAAATCTCTTAGAAAATATATTAAGAACAAGTTGAGAGTGACGGTTAGGGTCCTCTCCTCTCTCTTCGGGCTTTGTATAATTTCTAAAGAGATTTATACAGTAATTACATACATGTAATGAGATTATATATAATATAACATTTGTTTTTATCTCTCTGTTTTTTTTTCTTTTTTTTTTGTTTTTAAAAAAACCCGGGCCGGCCCAGCTCGAGCACGGCACAGGCCTGCCGAGCCGTGCTGGCGGGCCGAGGCCCGGGCATACGTGCCGTGCCGGCGGCACAGCATGCCCCCTTTGGGGGACGTGCCGTGCCCGGCACGGCACGTCCGTGCCGGCGGCGGGCCTTGCTCGGGCCGGGCCGGGCACGGCCCGATTAACAGGGTTAGGTCTTAGTACACAAACGAATCCATGCCACTTTTACCACGTCCACTTTTAAAGAATCCATGAAGAAACATTCAAAGAATAGTAACAAATTAACAATGTTACAGTTTCAAATTTTCAATATCATATCATTTTGCTTGAATATTCTGTTCACAAGCCCTATTAATAGAAAACAACTAAAATTTACTGAAATTCCTAATAATAAAACCAAATATAAGAAATCTCTTACAATAAAATCTAAATCAAACAAAATCCCTAATTAAATTTGGGCCTTTATTTTTCTAATAAATTCTTCCCGACTTCAAAGCATTTATCTCCGGTGATTGCACGATAGAAAATGTCAAACATATCCTAATTGAACTTATCAGCATCCTCACGAGAAGTATCTCAATCGGTTCATAGTGGTGGTTGAAGAACCAACACACCCTTCAACTCTGAGCCAAGGTAATGTAGGTGAATCGATTTCTGCAATAGATGACTAAAATAGAAGATGAATCTAGAAAAGCACACATATTAGAAAATGTCAAATCAACCTTTGAATCAAGCTAGCTTTTCCAACGAACCAAATATCGTTAGTAGTTTTCAATAGCTGTGAAACCATTTCTTCATGTCCATGCCTTCTACCTCTGTTATTTGATGTCTGTACGGTGGTTCTAGCAGTGACAAGTAGATGAATTGAAAAACATTATTTATTTTCTGCTACAAGAGATAGCGAGTTCTAGAATTGTTATCATTATCTCGTCGGAAGTTGAAATTTCTACATTTTTTCTTGTACTTTGCAACAAATTTTATAAATATATGTAGTAAACACAATTTGTCGACAAATCTTCTCACAGAACTTTTGCAAGAGATGTGCAAGAAGACTATAGATTTGATAGGCATATCGTCTATAAGAATAGGAAGTATTTTTGTAGGTTCCTCCTCATAAACATGACTGTCAAGAGCATCTGTAGTTGGATGAAAACTTTTTAGTGAGTTCTGCTAAAAGATCTCCAGAAATCTAAACAATTCGCTCATCATGAATTTCTAACTCATGTTCCAATTTGGGCTCTTCATCCGATTATCTTGCCTCTTCTTTAGTCGTTATCTTAGGTTTGAGCATGGACTCTTGTGCTATCTTGGGCTCAGATGATAAAACCTGATAAGGTTCAGATAAATAATCTGGAAGAAGGTATTAAGCATATCGATTATGATGAAAACATTGCAAGATATCCCAATTCGAACATAATTTATAATAATTGTCTCAATTATAAGTTTCGCCATCCAACTTATATCGAGTATAAAGACATTTCTTCACTAATATTAGGTGAAAATAACGAAGAAATCTTTAAGATGAGTCTTCCAATCTTCATAATCATATTGATCATCAAAACCCTAAAAAATCGATATAGTAGAATACATATCATGATCAACTTGTAATAGACTAGCATCAATGTTGATATATCGACAATGAAATATGAATCCATACATAATTAACTCAAAATTTGAAAATTTCAACTCAAG
Organism: Dracaena cambodiana; assembly: GCA_036321105.1. Lineage (NCBI taxonomy): Eukaryota > Viridiplantae > Streptophyta > Magnoliopsida > Asparagales > Asparagaceae > Dracaena > Dracaena cambodiana. Next base: position 49,037,523 of record JAYEPQ010000003.1, read on the forward strand.
AAAACTTTAGGAAATACCTATGTATCTTAATATCTCAAATCTGACCAGAATCGAGCTTGAAACAACGTTGAATCAAATATAATACCCACTGTTGAATCAAGGGAATTCAGATTGAGTATGCTGAATTATGAATTGAACAAATATTGAAATAGACTAGGATGAATTTGGCTGCTAACAGGTTTGAACTGAAATCCGAGTTGAATCAGTTTGGGTTCCAAACTCATATACACGAAAAAATTCTCGACGTCTCTAGATCCGAAGCGACAAGAATAGCGAAGGAGAAGAGGTTGAATAAACAACATTCGAAGGTTGGTCAGGGCATTGAGTAGTGTCTAATGTGGCATAGATGATAGCAGAGGAGTCGACGAGATCTTCTAGAAGGTTGACTATGGTGATTAATTAGAAATGAAAGGGGAAAGAGGCCGAGGCGAGGGGTTGGCAAGGATTGATGACGTGGTAGAAGAGTCGATGAATTCTTTGTCAGTTTTGGATTTGATTAGAGAGTCATTTTGGATTAGTGGTTCAGATGCTTTTGATGATGATTTGGTGATTTGGTTGCTGAACTTCGAAATAGGAGAAGTCGTCGTTGTCGGGTCCAAGGAAATCAGAGACAATTAGGCAAGAGATGATGTTGTTGCCATTGATGTTGGTTTGTTGTTGCCGATGATCTTGGGGAATGGCTTTCTATAAAGTATATAAAAAATTAACGGTTTTCGGTGAATACATCTTTATCATCTTGAAAATTTTGAAAAAAAAAAATAATGAGATTATTATTTTTTTTGCCGGTAACTCATGCAACTTATGTGAGCTGGTAGCTCATTTGCAATGTATATATTCATATATATGTGAATAATGGAAATGTGCTACCAGCATAGGAAATTTCCTATAATGGTAGTCCATTTTCTTTCTCTAATTTTTGTTTCCCAATTTTTTTGGATTATAATCTAAATCCTCTATATTCACATCAAATTTCTTGGGTTTTAGTTTTGGTTTAGCCTTCGATCAGGTAGACACAAAATTAATATTTTTTGGTGAAAACATTTTATATCCACTTGATGGAAGGGCAAATGAACTCCAAAACCATAAAATTTGATTCTAAAGAGGCTAAGGAAATGGAGGTAGTGATCGAAATGAAATAATGAGATTATTGTTTCTTCACTAACATCATTTGCGCTGATAGCTCATTTACTGGAACAATGAGGGGTAGAGATAGGTCCAGACAAACCTGGATGGAAGAAATTAATAAAGGAAGTGGTAGTTGTGTTAGTTGTCTAACTGAGGAGCAAAAAACCGAGGAGATGTCACTTAACATAGCTGGACTGTCAAATGGGTAAAAAGGATTCATGTAGCCAACCAAAAAAATTTGGAATAAAGGCTATCTTGTAAATATTTTCATTTTGTATAGAAAATTTCGATTCAATTGTCTTTTCCTGAGGGAAACTTCAAAAGTCAGCAAACCTTTTGCTTTGAGAACACATGTCTGATTCATCAGAATCTAAGATACTTAAATGTCTTTGCTTCAGGAATCAAACCTCCCTAATATTCCAAATCATGCCCTGATGTGACACTTGGCTCCCATGCTACACATCAATTTTAGTTGGAACAGGGAAAGTAACTTGGATATAGATGAAAGATAAAGCACAGAAAAAGCTAAGATAACAAGAAAGGAAAGAAAAAAGTAACACCAGGAAGGGAGACAAACGGAATAACAAAAATGATAGATAACTCTTTTTTAACTAATAATTAGATGTCACTGATTAAGCAATATAAGCTGTCAGTTGCTACCTTGACCGTGTTTGATACAACAACCTAAATGCAACAGTAGGATTAAAAAGAGTGTTGTCGTCACGACCTTGACTTATCCTAACACACCTAATTCAAACATGGTCCATAGGCATAACCTCGTCAGTAAATCTCACCTCTTGTTAAGTCTTCATGTTTTTGTGTGAGCAAGTGACAAATATCATGTAATTATCCTCAAGTTGACCATTAGTTTTTCTTTTTATATTTATTTTATAGATAGAAGGTTATTATTTTTTGCCTTTTTTTGGGAACAAGTTGTAGCCTGGTGCAAGTGGGAACTTAAACCTTGTGCCTGGGACTTTACCACCGTGCTATGGTGCTAATTTCTTTTTTTAGCTCTTCTTTTAAAAAATAAATAAATACCGGTGTGTTTTATATCACCCTCTCTGTGAAAGGGGAAAGGAAAAGAAATGCTATGATCCTATCCAACACACACATACATCATATAGGTGATAAATGGCATACAAATAGTTGGGAACTACTGCCTCTATCTTTAGTGGCTTTCTTATTGAGAATGAAATTGGAAGTTTCAACCATTCGTATATGTCTTCTTTCAAATTAAGAAGCAACACATTACAGGGTAGCTTTTCCCAAAAAAGTCGGTAAGAAGTGTCTGTTTTGTCCCAATACGTCTATCCGTGGAAGCAACTGATGCTTTATGTGTACTGCACTCAGTATCTTATGGGTATTAATAAACTTCTTTCATTGTCTTTTACAATGTAATATTGTGGCTTAGATATTGCAAAATAATTTGTGTTCACACATAAATTTGCATCTATTTTAGCAATATACCTTTTTGTTCACAGCATTTGTTTTTCATATCAAGATCATGTGCTTAGCAACCAACTGCAGGTAGAAATGACCAGGGAACCTCAGATTGTCGATACGATGAAAAGGTCAATAAGAAAAGATGTAAAGAAAGAATTTGACAGAGAAGAAGATACAGATGGCTCCTATCTACTTCCCTTGTCATCTTTCATTCGGGTGCCTAAAAATTTTAGAAAAATCCTTCAGAGGAAGAATTCATCAATCTCTACCCCTCTGAAAACGCAGCAGAAAGGAGCGGATAATGCACTACCAACTAACAAAATTCAGGTATCATTTTCCTTTTTTATTTTTTGTGTTGTGGTGCATCAACGTCCTACTTCAACAGATCAATGCTTTTCCTGGTGTGTATTTCTCTCGGATCAACCATGTGGCTATGGTCTTTAATTCCTTGTATTTCCTGCAGAAATCAAGGGGTGTCCTTGCAGAGAATCAGTTCCCATCAGTATCTGTCAAAAAGAGCTTGGCCACAGAGCTAGGTCGTCCTAATCATCAGGTATACCTGTCTTTTTGTTGGACAGCCCATTTGTTCAGATCGCTGTTTGTCTGTCTTAGTCCATCTCTGTTTCATTAATTTTTCACCACAGATATGCACGTGGTTTAAAGACGATACACATGATAAAAGGGAAGAAAATAGTGTAGGAAGAACATCCCCGTCAAAGGATACATTCTGCAACGCAGGAAATACTGATCCTCAGTTGGATGAGATCACTGAGAATGAGCAACTTTATTTAGTGGAAATTGAGAGGTTGTTTAGTCTTGAAGATCGGCTTCTGAACTTGAAGAATACCTTGTTAACATGCAAAGATATTGGTCTTGTTCCACATAAATCTCATCCAAAAGAACCAACGGTGATCTATGTTCCGGTTGCTGTTTTGAAGGAGAAGACATGCAACTCTACGTCTGGATTAATGTAAAAGGAGTTTCTCGTGGAACTTAGAAGCTGACCTAATAGGAAAAAAAATGTTTGGTTCAAGAACACATTGACATTCTTACCAAAGGTGGTTAATTCCAGAAATTTTGGCATCACCGATCTATGATACAGGACCTTTTTCTACATCAATAGTATAGCCTCTGCCAGTACATTCGATGAAAAATAGCAATCAACTTATAATATTGGCAAACATACATCTTTGATGGTGATGGGTCCATCAATTGTTGTATAGTAAAACATTAAACACTGCCACCTATGTAGTATTCTATGAGAAATGACAATTTCACTTATATTATCTACAAATGCGTATCCCTGATTGTTATGAATCTGTTTATTGAATAGCAGTTGGCAAGTGTTCAAGAACATAGGCTTTAAATGTTGCTCTAACATGAATCAGGTTACTGTAAAATTATTTTACTTCACAGGTTATAAATAGGTGTGCATCAGCTAGATTGCATTTGCAATTTCTAGATTATAATCATTCTTGTAAATCCACTCGCCTTAAGATCACGAATAGTTATGCTTGAATTGATTGATTAGCTTCTGACATTTTGGCTCTGTGGATGGTTGAGTTAAAACATCTTTGAGTATGAACACTAAAGGAATGAATGTGGATGTGTTCTATTTCCTCAGTGATGAGCAGCACATTTCTGTGTGTTGTTGGAGTAAATTGTTCCTCAGTTTCCACCATGTCCATACGCAACAACAGAGTACAAAGCTTATTGAACCATTTCTGAATGAGATATATAACTAGATTGCAGCAGGGTTCTTCACATGAAGATTGTTAATATAGTCTCTCACCTTGAATCTGGCCTCACAATAAGTGAAGAGTGGAAACATAATTAGTGTGAAGCTTGAAAGTGATGAAGCTTAAAAGAAAGCTTATTCAACAATCACAAAACTCATTCTCATTTCCCACCAAATTTGAACAATGAATGATGATTGGGGTTTATTCGGTTGTAGAAATAACTTCTAATGACACCATATTCCCAATTGAATCTCGCAGATTGCCAAACAAACTTTTTCATGAATCCGAAAGTATAGTATCCTTTTCAAATCATCTCTGACATTCTATTTAACAACTGTCAATACAAGGAAATGATTGTTGTAATAGACTTTACTGTAATCACCTCTCAATCGTAGTACAACACTCATACAATTGGCTAGATATGATAAGCAAAGCACAACTCTTATTCTGCACACGCGCGGGCGCACACTATCAAATAACCCACATCCTACATGTAAAACAGTAATCTTTGTAGAAATCATGATATATCAACATCACAAATTTCATAACAGCAACAAAGAGAGTTGCCAAGTTGATGACACAAGGCTTGGGAGTTCAATTAGCTCTGCTTGAATTAGGCTCATGCATTAAGTTCAACTATCATATAACTCCATTTCTTCGGTGATAAATCCAATCGCAAGCTACTCTCTACCTACAATTACAAAACTTCTCACCTGTTGCCTCCACTAACCGGTTATAACACAGCATAGAGTATTTGACTGTTTATATATGCTTGCTTGCAGTGCCAGTCAGTTGTACTATACAGCAAAAGGAAGATGGAATGCAAGGGATGCCTTGAAAGCCCTTACGAAAACATGTACATGCACATCAAATCTTTGGTCATCACCTGGCATGATGTTGGATTCTTCTCACGAACCAGAATTGCTTGATTGACAATGCTTGTCCTTGTTATAGCTCTCATCACGCTTAGAATGCAATTTCTACTCCGGACCATTAATTGTTGTTTCCAAAGTGAGGTGCTTGCTACTGTTTAGCCGAGGTCTCAGCTGCACATAATAATTAAAACTCTTAGTGTAAGAATGTAAACATGCTGACTTCCTCGCAAGTTATTCTGAGAGCCTTGCATGAACAGCAACTTGAATTAGCGATTAGGTACTCCTGTAATGAGACTAAGCTCATACATGAAAAAGATAACAAAGCAAAATAAATAAGGGTTAGTCTGACATATACTCTTCAAATCTTTAAAGTTTAGAAAATTATCCCTAAAACATCATATTAGCTAATCGACCCCCTCAAATATTGGGGAATCAGAAAAATACGCTACTGTTAGCTGGCCGATAACAATAGGGAATATTCCCTTGATGCTCTAAAAATTCCCATTTAAACTTCAAAATACCCTCAGTCTAAAATGATAATTTAAGTCCAAAACATCTCTAGCCTTTCAATTCTTCTCCTCGTTCTTCTTCCTTCCCTTCTTGATTAAATTCTTGTTCCTCCCCCAACGTCAGATCATCCACATACATATCTTCCCTCTCCACCATGAGGTGCGGAAATCAGTGCCTTCCACCCGAAAATCATCATAATCCAACCTAAACTTCACACTCTCGCTTTCCAACTGTACTGTCTCTCCACTCTACCTAGCCCTAACCATTCTTCTCTCCTTTTGCCTCTATTTCCCCTTGTCTCTTCTTTTTAATAAAATCCAATCCAGACCTGATTGTCTCTGACAGTCTCTCTTTACATTCCCTTTAATCGCCAAATGGTCTCTCTTTACATTCCCTTTAACCCCAACAAACCATCCTGCACATTACAGTAATAAAGCTAATGAAGGTACCTGGTTATCTCTTCACATCAAGCTGGTCATTTTTTAACAAATCATCAACAATTAAGTTGTAGGCAAGCACCTTCAACAAAAAATCTCTTTTACCCATTTCATCAGATAACTTGTATGCGTATGAACATATGCCTTCTCTATAATGAAATTTTTGACAGTATTAGAAAGTTTTCATATTTCGAGGGTTTAAGGAGGAAATCAAAGCTCATAAATAAATATAGAGTTTTGGAGATCTTCTTGTATTCTATTTGTGTAACTAAGGCCAGGGAGTTTCAATTAAATACAAAACAAATCCACTTGTACATCATGGCAACATTTGTAAGCGTGCTAAAAAATGAAAATTTTCACTGGCCAATTGTCTATGTCGGTTTGGTTTCATTGTATAAAGAGCTTTTAATTTTGAAGATTGGCAGTTGCAAAGTTGTATCAGTAAAGACAAGGATCCATCATCCTTATTGATACATACTATCAGAGGCCTTATAATAGACGAAGCAGGTACCGGAGTCGCAGGGAATCCGCTCTTGACAGGCTTGAGGTAGAGTAAGGAGGAGAGGAGAGGGTGGAATTGGCAATGCCAGTGGAGATTAGGGTGGTTTTACCTACAACGGAGATTATGGTGGTTTTACCTACAGCGGTGTTGGAGGCACAGATAATGAAGGTGGGATAGGTGAGGACGAGGGAGTGGAGGTGGTGGAGAGGGAGGGAGGGGGAGGTGGTGATGGCAGTAGCGAAGAGGGGAGAGGGGAAGCATGTGGCCGATGGCAGAGAAAGAGAAGAGGAGATAGGGAAGGAGCCCAGTGAGGACGGGATACAATGGGATTGGTGAGTTGGGTATAATGGGAATTTCATACTCGTTCCATTAGTTAACTAGCGGAGAGGGCATTTTTTTTTTTTTTCTGACTTTCCATAATTTGGCAGGTCGATTAGCTAATATGATATTTTAGGGGTAATTTTTCTAAATATGAAATATTCGCAGGGTATATATCAGAATAACCTAATAAATAATAGAGATATTTATGACGACTACACATTCTTATCTATATATTTTTTTGTCATCAATGCATCAAGTATCAATAGTTAAAACAATTTATAATTAAACATGGATTCCTCCCTAAAAACTAGTTATATCTATTTTATGAATCTTATAAATCATTATAAACTACACTAACTCTTGTCTCATATCCGATGTAGGACTATTCGAATTAAGAGTTTACATTTTCCTCTTTTTAGGGTCTGATGTTCTTGTCGGAAAGGCATAGTAACACAATTAATACTTTACCAGATGATGTGGAATTATAGAAGTGGCTCTTACAGCTTCAAGAGGTGTTCCCCATATACTTGTGTGGCACTTGTTCCGTGTAACACTTAACTCTATGTAGCACTTAGTTATGCACACTTTTGACTGGTGTCGGACTCTGATACCACTTGTAATGTTGCCTATCCAGAATCTGGATAGCGAAATGTCAGCAACATATTCTCGGAGGAATATGCCAATCCTTCGGTATAATATCAAAGCTAAATAGTTTATAATTAAATACGGATTCCTCCCTAAAAAAGACTAGTTATTATTACTTTATGGATTTATGGATTATAAACTATACTAACTCTTGTCTCATTTCCAATATCGGACGATCTGAACTAGGAGTACTTTTTTTTTTTTTTTTGGAGGGGGGGGGGGGGAGGGGGGGGGGGGGGGGGGGTGGTTATGGTGTTGGGCTGAGTTGGTGAGGTATTCGTAATAGAAAAAGAAAATGCAAATATCAGTCAGTCAGGTCTTACTAGCCAGAAAAGTAAGATTTAGAAGAGGATGCCTGGACATACCATCTCAACGTACTTCAGATGCTTGAGAATCACGTCTGTCTCCAGCTCCTACATATCCATAGAAGAGAATATCAAGGCAAGAAACCTACAATCTAATATAATAGCATAACCTGACAAGTATCACTATTATCCTGAACACCAAGGCATGACAAGGACAAACAAGATAAAGAGTGAATAAACTGTTATCCATTGAGCAGCAAGGCATGACAGGAACAAATAAATGAAAGAACGAAAAATAAAATAGCTGGAGGAAAATATTATTAACGATTCATTACTTCCCACCAGCATGTATCATGTTACAAGATGAGGGAATGCATAATCAAGATATAATCATAATCAAACTTGTCAAAGCAGGCCTGATTCATTTGATTCATAGTCCATAAACCCATTAAAAATGCCAAACATTTTAAACAAATCAATTGTAAATTCACCTGTGGAACAGCACAATCAGCATGGGTTGGATCCCAGAGAACAGAAGAGGAACAATCCCAATCATCCGTTTGAACAACAAAAAGAGGAGCCCTGTAGCAAAATCCAACAAAATGTCCGTCATATTCCTCTGGCATACATGGATTAGGTATACTCTAGAAGTATTTCCACGACATTTATCTTTATAAAGTAAACCTCTTCATTACTTATTGCATTGATATGTTAAATTTCTGTATCAAAATATCCATTGTTTTCCATCAAAACCCAAACACATCTATAGCTGAAACTGCATTCTCTGGGAACCACTTAAATCATAGGTAAAAAGGTGTCAGAGTGCCTTGATATTTTGTACATAAGCTAATAAATACGTGCACGAAACAACAGGACACAGACACCTAACACAGCAAAACCGTTAAAAAAAAGGATATGAGGACACGACAAACAATATTAAATATGTATGTATGTGTGTGTGTGTATAGTGTGTATAAATATGTATGTATGTATGTATATATATATCGCTAACTCAGGTAATTTATGTGAGTCAATAGTAAAATAGTAGTGATCCTATTATTTTTTTTCTTGATCTTTACCTCTTTAGCTTTTTTAGGATGAAATACCGCAAGTTTTGAAGTTTATTTAACTTACAAGTAGATACAAAACATTGCATTCACTTAAAACCATTAATTTTGTACCTACTCAATGGAAGATCAAATCAAAACTAAGACCCAAGAAATTGGGTATGAGTAAACCTTAGGGGATCGAGATCATAATCCAAAAGAATTTTTTAAAAAAATTTATTAGAGATAGTGGAAATGGACTGCAACTCAAGTTTTTGTGTGTGTATGAGTTGGACTACAAACTTTCCATTAAATTTAAAATGTATGATTTAACACATTTTCCACTATCTATTTGCCTTGAGATATGTGTTAGTCAAAATTTCAAAAGGTGAATAGTGAGAAAGGAATTAAGTATTAGTGGGCCACTAGTGAATGTGTTAGTAATAGTGTTAAAACTGACATTTTAGATTTAACAAAAAGTTTGTAGTTCTACCACACACACATTATATGTATTTATGTATGAATATACATGTAGTAGCATGCCTAATGTGTCACCATAGATTGTGATTTAAAGAGACGGCCTAAAATCATAACATAGGACATTAAAATTGATAATCTGAATCTCCATGTCCTAAATAAGTGGTGTATACAAAATCATTCATTTTAAAAACCTTTTCACTATGTACTGGATAGTTGCAAAATGAATGTTTTTTTAACAATAGAACTAATGAGACCTCTTAATCAACGATGAAGTGTCTACATACATGATTTTTTATACACCATGTACTTAGAAGATGAAAATCAGGATTGTCCATTTTGACATCTCTTTAGATTAAGCAGGTGGCCTAAAATTTAAATATTGGATCAAAAATGGACGATTCAAACCATTCATCATGATCCGGTTAGTGACGTAGAACAAGATTTATTAGTGAACAACTGCATTAAGGTGACAAAGAGGGAGCTAACGAAGCATGTCATTCATAATGGAAAGAAAGACCACTACTTTGACTCTTTGTTAGACTACTCCAATTGATGAACTTTCCTCATCTCAAACTATTTGAAGGAAAACTGTAAGAAGCCTATCCATGCCTGCAAGTGCTTCCAATCTTGGAATCACTCCACTCTTAAAGAACAAGGATCACCAAAGTCCCTTATTCTTCATGGGTTGGCTGATGAATCGGGAGTGTCATTATCGGCAATAATTCTTTGTTTCGGGGATACTGAAATAATAGATGATGTTCTCTTGAATGAATGTTGCGAGTGCTTACTGCTTCCCAAGTAGCTTGCTTTAAAGGAATCACCTCTATCCACTTGTGCTCATACTAAATGAAGGTACAATAAATATCATGCACTTTAAGTACTTTTTGACCATGCATTGAATGAATGCAAATGAACAATTTTTTAATAATAGAACAAATGAGACATCTTTATTGATGATGTAGAAGTGTCTAAATCACATGAATTTTTATATAACATCTATTTAGAACATTGAGATCATAGTGAATAGCTTGGATCGTCAATTTTGATCTCCTATTTTAAGGTTTTAGCACACCTTCGTACCCTAGCAGTGTTTTAAATACCGGCCGATATACCGGTATATCGGTCGGTATATCGTTAAAATTGAAAAAACGAGACAATATGGGCATTTTTTTACCGTTTATCGTTTTGGACCGGTATGGGCCGATATATCGGCCACGTGGCGATATATCGGCCGGTATCGAGATGTCTAATACCGGCCGATATTAGATAATATCGGTTATTGGGTTTTGAGTTTTGGTTACGGGTTAAACCCATTAACCCGTTAAGATCCGATCCGTTAAGAAATAAAACGGATCGGGAGGGGAGAGAAAAGGTAATTTTTTCGCGTTTTCTCTCTCTCTCTCTCTCTCTCTCTCTCTCTCTCCTGGCGATTCGAGCGATCGTTCTCTCCCCGCGACCAAACCCTAACCGAAATTTCCCCAAATCAACCCTAAATCTCTCTCCGATTCTTCTTCTTTCACTCTCTGGCTCTCTCTCTCTCGTTCTCTCCCCGCGATCGTCGGCCGATCGAGCCGAACGGCCCAAACCCTAACCCTAATTTCTCAATCCATCTATAAATCTCTCTCGTGTTCTCTCTCTCTTTCTTCTCCGCTCTCCGATAGCTCTTCTCCTAGTCTGAGAGTCTTCGAAGGGTGCTCGCCGTTCTCCAGTGGGGCAGTGGCCGCCGGCCAGATAAGTGAAGTTTGTTTTTTTAATGTTAATTTGATTTAGAGTTATAATTTTCTTCAATTTCTTTTATAATTGTGTTATTTATGTTTAATTGATTGCGATTTATGTTAGAATTTTTTTTTGGTGTAATTTGAGGGGAATTGTTAAGTTGGGAGGGTTGAACCCGCGGGTAGTCTACAGTGATATCCTGAATCACTGATTCACACTGAATCAGTGACTTGAGTCACTGATTCACATTGAATTAGTGATTCGGTTCACTGATTCACACTGAATCAGTGAATCGAATCATTGATTCAGTGTGAATCAATGATTCAAGAAATGATTTTGTGTGTATGAGTTTCATACTAGATAAAATTTGTAAATTTGAGTATTTACTATTTATATGTATTCACTGATTTTGTGTGTATGAGGTTACGTGTAAATTTGTATTAACTGACTATGATTAGTTTCTGAATATCTGAATATGATTAGTTTCTTGTATTAGTCACTAAAGTTGTTGGTTCCAGGATAGCTAAAAGTTCAAGTATATTTCGATATTGATTCGGTCCAAATTAATGCTTCATGCTACCACGTACTACTTCTGAATTGTACGTTATTCACTGCTAGATTCACTGTTGTTGCAGATTCACTGTTTCATGCTAGATTCACTGTTGTTGCAGATTATAATTTCTTTAATTATGTCTTAAACATGGTGGGTACATTGAATGTAGCAGTATATTCAATTTAATATAATTTTCATAGTGTAGATGCATTATTCAATTAACTAAAACAGTTTGTTGGCAGTTGCCACCTGCACTCATAAATCTAAAATCTGTTATTGCTTTGGAACTAAATTGATATTAAGTAAAACAGATTGTTATTGGCTTCTTAGGTTTGGTTATGTGAAATAATATAAGTTTAGTTTTGTTCATTAAAGTGAACGGAGATTGCGACTGTATATGACACAAATTGAGCGAAATACACGCGACGAGTATGAGACATCACATAGCATGCATTGTAAACATTGACATATATTTGCAGTGTTTTAAAACAGTGAATACACAAATACACATAGCATTTATATGATTATTTTTTTTAACTTAGATTATGTTTATTAACTTTATTTATTTTAGTAAAAGCTTGAATTCTTAAATAGATTAAGTTAATATAAATTAAGTGCAACAATTATTTAGCTATTTAATCAATTAATTGTTTGTCTTTTTTCACTCCACTTTTTTGAGGTCAGAAATAGCTTGAAGAATGTCCTCTTCTGGTGCTTCCAATGTCCAAGAGAAGCGAGGAGGTAAAAATCCAGCTTGGGAATTGGGGAAAAAAGTACCCAATAAGTCCAATAAAGTGGAGTGTAATTTTTATAAGAATGAATATGGGGGAGGCATTACCCGCTTGAAGGAACATTTAGGTCATGTCAGTGGGAATGTCAGAGGCTGTCCTCTGGTCCCAGATGACGTGAAGCAGAAAGCTCTGGTAATACTAAGTAAAACTAGAGAAGTAAAGAAAGAGAAAGTAATAGAACTTCAAAATTTGTTAAAAGAACTTCGTGTTGAGGAAGAAGAAAATGAGGAGACAACTCGAGAGGAGTCATCTTCTCACAAAACAACAGGTCAATCTTCCCGCAAAATAACAGGACCGATGGATCAATTTGCAATTCGATCGGTCGAGGAAGCAGTAGAAGCAGCTCAAATACAGCCTATCGTGCCATCAGCCTCCAGAAAAAAGGCCAAAGACGATGCAATTCAATACATTGCCAGGCTTTTTTATGAAGGAGGGCTTGCATTCAATATTGCTATGCAGCCAACTTTTATACAGATGGTCCAAGCCATTGATATGTATGGACCAAACTTACAGACTCCTAGCCCATACGAGCTAAGTGAGACTTGCCTCCAGAGAGAGGTCGAGGAGACAAATGCAACTCTTGAATCATTCAAACGGAGTTGCCGAACAAATGGCTGCACTTTAATGACTGATGCGTGGTCGGATCGGAAAGGGAGAAGTTTAATGAATATCGTTGTATATTGTCCGGCCGGTACAGCCTTCTTATTGTCTCAAGATGCATCTTCTGAGAGACACGATGGCAGTTATATCCACAAATTTGTGGAGAGGGGAATGAACGAGATTGGTGCAGAAAATGTTGTACTGATTGTGACAGATAATGCCTCAAACAATATGGCTGCAGCAAACACATTGGCTCTGACACATCCAAATATATTTTGGACACTTTGTGCAGCACATACAGTTAATCTGATACTTGCGGATATTGGAAAGATTAAACATATCCGAAGTGCAATTATGATGGGGAGATCAGTCTCCGTATACATATACAGTCACACAAAATCTTTAGATATAATGAGCAAAGCGATTGGTGGAGAGCTAATAAGGCCGGGTACAACTAGGTTTGCCACGGCATTTCTCTCTGTATCATCAATCAGAGAGAAGAAGGAGCTGCAACATATATTTATTTCTGATGACTGGATGGATTGCACTCTTTCCAGAACAGATGCAGGTAAGAAGGTATTTATTTAAATTAATAAAAAAAATTATTTTATAATTTTAAATTATACGCTATTCATATTTTTTAATACATTTTTTTATGAATATTTAGGTTGCAGAAATAATTGCTAGAAATCAACACAAACATTATCCTAAAAGTATTCACTCTACTAGTGAAAGTTTTGCATAGAGTTGACGGGGACAAGGTCCCTTCAATGGGCTTTCTGTATGGTGACCTAGAGACTGCTAAAGAGGAAATAAAAGATGCTCTAGGGGGTGAAGAAAAGAAATATCTTTCAATATGGAAGATTATTAATAGGAGATGGGAGGAAAAACTTAAGGGTCCTCTGCATAGAGCTGGATATTTCTTGAACCCTCTGTATTACTATGCGAAACAGCCTGAGATTGATGTTGATGGGTCGTTCATGTCGGGCTTCATTGACGTGATGCACAGATTCTATCCAAATGATCATGATAGAATTGATAAGATTGCACAGCAGCTCCCAATGTATCAAAATTAAAATGGATCATTTGGAATGTCTTTTGCAAGGGCAGCAGTTGCAAGGGCAGCAGTAAAGAGAATCATTAATCCAGGTATGCATTTCAATTTAAGAAATGCAAAATTCAATCTATTTTTAATTAAAGAAACTATTAAATAACTAATAACTATTTCTAAATATTCATTGCTAGCTCAATGGTGGCAATTCTACGGGACAGATGCTCCCGAATTGAGGATTATGGCAATGAGGATCTTGAGCCTGACAACTAGTTATTCGGGTTGTGAACGGAACTGGAACACATTTGAAATGGTATTACAATTTTAATTTTTCTAATTAAATATTTCTTTCTCCCAAATAGATATGTTCTAAGTTCGTTTCATGTGATTATCTTTTATTTAGGTGCATACGAAGAAAAGAAATAGGCTAAGTTCCAAGAAATTGCATGACTTAGTCTTTGTCAAATTCAATGCAAGACTCAAAATCAAATTTTCAATCCCAAACAGAGATCCACTGGTAGCATACAATGAAGAGGAAAATGTCACCGAGTGGTTCATGCCTGAGAAAAAGAATGGCGATTCTTATGAGACTAGTGATGATAAAGTTTTTTCTGGAGAATAATTGACTTTTCGACAGGTGTCAATTGCTATGGGTGCTAATCCGAAGAGAAAGAGTGAAAGAGTTACGGCATCTAAGTCGAAAAGTAGTAGAACTTCAAAGGAAAAAAGCATCATCATCTTCAAAGTCTAAGCAGCAGCACGCATCAGATGATGACGATGAGGAAGAAGTTGACAAATCATCATCAGATTCGTCATCAGATGATGAGGAAGACATGCCATCAAATGAACCAGCCGACTCTGAATCTAGCTAGAAAATATGTTGTAAAGACTAATATTTAAAGTTTCTAGCATGTTTCAAATAAACTCCTTTGAAGGACAATGTTGTAATTTTATAAATTATATCACTTATGTATTGTAGAAACACTTTTCTTTTATCTTGAAAACTTATTTTTCTTAATTTTATGATTGTATTTCGCTCTGCGCATATGCGAACGTTCTAAACGGTATCTGCAAATTCGTAAGTTGAATGTAAATAAGCCAATGTGTGTACTATAAACTCATTTTATGTGTTTTATTATGTTCTATATAGCCAATTATATAATTATTCTTTAACTGGAATTATACAGATATGACACTCCGGTATTTAGTATCATATCGCGATATCCCGCTCGGTATCCAGTAACCGGTATGTAATTTGGCTGACCGGTATCCGATATTTAGAACACTGCACCCTAGGCACTTTTCCCTATATATGTATGTATATATATGCATGTGGGCGTGTCTCTGTGTGTGTGTGTGTGTGTGTGTGTCCTTTGTTGTTTGTTAATCCATCATACCATCAGATTAAGCTTTCGGTAAAGGGTTTATATAGCATGAAAACAAAGCACAGGAGTTATGAAGACACAAGGTCAAACCTCATGCTTCATACTATTAAGTTATAACTTTTTACCTGTACTTATTCTTAGAGGCCTTCCATGTTTCAGGCTATTAGCCACCATTTCCCTTTAAACTAACAGGCCTTCTTCATTACCCATGTGTCTGAGAACATAAATAGATACATTGTTTCCCCACAACCCAGTAGATTAAGCTTTCAGGTAAAGTACTTTTCTTATAATACTTCACGTTCATAGGACAATTATTACTAGTTGGTTTTTCTCCCAATTGGAAATCTTTCGTTGAAGTAAGTGAGAGGAACTCGGCTTAAGCTTATTTTAAGCTGAGATGCTAGTTCTGATGCACCTTTGCCCTGAGGAACAAATGCATGGGCGTTTGGACTTTTTATTATGGTAGAATGGCCATTTACCTCAGCTGTAGCATGTATATGAGAATCCATCCTTAATGACTCCAATCAAGATATTATTTAGATGTTTCCACATAATGAGTATGTGACCCATGATATTATAGGACATTGCAAGGTTCAAAGATTGTTCTCACAGGACTTGCTATGCAGCTGTACATACCTGGAGACTCATGCCTCAACTGGTGCTACATCAAAATACTAACCGACACAAATCATTTCTGCTAAAAGTAGAATTAGATGTAACATACCATTTGCCTGTACAATGAGGGCATAAATCAACTTCAAGAAGCAAAACAAAATCATCATCGACAATCTTTCTGGGCTTAAAAAACTAATGAGAAAAACTCTTTCCTCTGAAACAACCACTATGTACATACTTCCAGTTATTTTTTTCATCTATATGGAGTTTAACAGAAAATAATTGGTCAAACTTTGAGCAAGACTGTCTACATGGTCGGGTTTAAATATAGCAGAGAAGAGAAAAACAATCAAACAAAACAGAAGGAAAAAGATAAAGAAGAATAAGAAAGCAACAAAGTTTGATAACTAGTAATGGCCACCCAGAAATTGAAAGTAACAAATATAATTTGAATGAAACTTGAATTTTTATAGTTCTTATCGATGATTCAAGAAATGAAAGAAGAGGATTCAAACTCGAAATCTTTTGCAAAGGCACATCCTTGCAAATAATTTTACCTGCGCCACTTTCCACACATAATTCCTTTGTCTTTTTTGTTTCTGCGGATAACCTCTCGACATTGAATCCAGTTACCAAAAGCGCTAGATGTAAGTGGCTCTTCAGCATTCCAACCCTATGTAACACATGAAATGCTCAAATAATATGCATGCACAAGAAATATTAGCACATTCAAACTAAATTATCAAGATAAACCTTGACACTTACATTGAGACTGGTACGTTCTGCATGACCCAGTTCGGAATGTTCACTGAAATAGTTATCATCGCTACATAGAAAAACAGAAATTGAATATTCTCATGAAAAATTGACTGACAGTAAAAGAACAAGAAATTTACCGTACGGAAGAGGGGAGTGGTGTTCCTACCATGAATTATCAATTTATATTAAAATGGATTAAAAAGGTGAAAAACCTTTTTAGGAGTAAATTATCAACTAAGCTCATACAGGTAAATTAAGTTTGAATTAATACTTAGAATATGTCAACTAATATCAGAGATTTAAGCTAGACATTTTAACAAAAAAAATGAGTAAGAACTTTTCTAATATGCAAATATTCAATGAATAATTTAACCCTTGAATGATATTTAAAATTGCTTGCAGGTAATAAATTATATAAATGATTATAGAGCATAAATGTAAGTTTTCAAGTGGAGTAAGCAGTCTACTCCCTTCAGAAATGATATACTAATGATTTAACCCTAATTGGTACTAAAATTGCTTCCATATTGATAGAGAGAAATTAAGATCAGATTTATCTAGATTAGGGTTAAGATAGAGATTGGACATGAGTGGATTAGGATTTAATTAGAATTTTAAAAAATTTGTTATTGTCTTGTTGCACTAGGATTTGTTATATATATTGATTGTAAAACTCTGATTTTAATTAAAGAGATGATATTACGAAAATTGAGAAAATTGAGAGCATATGATTTGTTCTTCTCAAATCTTTCCCTCAAGTAATCCGTGAGAAAGTGAGCATGTGATTCGTTTAGATGTGAGATCCAAACCCCCAATTTATCCCTAAAACTCTAATTTTTTTTCCCAATTCTCCACCACAAACCCTAATTTCTCTTCCATTCTGTGTCACATACCAACTATTTACTCCTCTTTGGACTTCCAACACCATTATTCTGAAGACAGTAAATTGGAAAATAAAATAACCAATAAAAATATAATTATTTCAAATTAAACTCTTAAGTTTCCTTCTGAAGGTCTTTCAGATCCTTTAATACAGTGCACCTCACTCTCATCCTCTGATAAATCAACCCCAACATATGAGTTTAGGGACGTCACACCTAAGGACTGAAATTGGAGCCTTTTAGTATAAAAGCTTTTTGCAGAATGGGGGCTGCTAGAGGGCAGAAAAAGCAACAACTTTTGAGTTCCTTCGCTTCTCTAAGAACAGACAGTTTCTTAGTGGTGCATGAAGGAATGACTAAAAGAAGGAATTCAATTCTTTGTCAGTAGAGTGAAGGAATGGATTTAGGTTGTTGCCTTACCTCCAGGCAACCATAGCTCAAATTAATTCGTAACACAGTAATTCCTAGAATGGGAAATTGATTATATATGTTTATGGATGCTCAAATTGGCTATTCTACTACTTGAGGAAGGGAAAGATTAGTTTTGGAACCTCATTCTACAATTGATACTAGAAGATATTTATCAAGATTGAGCCAGCATACCACATATTGGAAGAAGCTAGTTATAAACTATGAGATAAAAGGAAAATGGACAACCCCTGAGATTTATATACTTCTAGCACTTTCATTGTAAAATATGAATTACCATTTTAGAAGATCTATCATTGATATTATGCTTTAAATCAGGTAATGGGGGTGAAAATTCAAGTGTTCTAGATATGAAATAACTAATAAATTAACTTGCTTTCAGTGTATACTGTAACAAGGACTATTATTTGTTCTGTTCTATTTGTTGTTTCAGCTGCTTCATGTATCAAATCTTAAAATCAAGTATAGTTCCATATTAAGTCTGGAATTATAATATTTCCAAATTGAAACCTCAAATCACGAGTAGAGGGCAAAAACCCACCTCCTTGTCGTTGTTTGCCAATTACCAGCTTATCAGTTAGAATAACTGGAAAATTCCCTTATTACTTCATGGGCTTCAAACCAAGTGTAAAAATGTTTTCATCATACTAACTGCTAAAAGAAGCAACCAACTGGAGTAGGGTTTTAAACTCAAGTTAAATGAATTGAATTATCAGGAAATATTAAATATTTTAGGTGTTACTCAGAAGTATGAAAGCTTTTAAGATGGAAATGTTAAAAGCTATGAAGAACTGACATTAGTACAGACACATCAAATTTGCAAATGTAGGAGTAAAGCTATATCTCAATGTTGAAAATAACGCGTTATGAAACCCGTTATATTGCGTTACGTAACCTAACGGAACTTCAGCACTACGTAACAACTGGAAATAACTCAGTGCACCATAACAATACGTTTTTTCTATTATTTTACGTTATATTACGTAACGTTACGTTAAATTACGTTATATTCCGTTATTTACAAATTTTTTTTTTAGTAATTTCTATATTGTTGTTAATTATTATTTTGATTATTAGCGAATTACTGTAATTTTCTTACTTGATTAGTTATTAGCTTGTTTGATTGCTTGTGAAATTGCTAACTTATTAATTTGCGATTGTTTCCTTATTCGCTTGTTGTAATTCTTATTCGGTTGTTAAAATATCTTTCTTGTTAATTCTATAGAATTTTTAACTGAACTGAAATCAACAATTACAAATAAGATAAATTAAATATTACAAAATATAAATTACAATAATGATAATAACTGGAATTGAAACAAAAAATTGAAATCTTATTTTCTTGTTTAAATGATGATTGAAATTACAAGTTCAAACTTAATATAATTTTTGAAGATAAATGTGAAAATTATTGTAAAACTTAATATAAAATTAGAATAGATTGTGTATTACAAAAATAATTTTATATTCTTTTCTAGATATTTTAAATTTATTTTCAATTTATAAAAATTATTTTATACAGTTTTATATTTATATTTAATTAAATAAATAGGAAATTGCATGACCTACGTTATGCGTTACGCTATATATGACATAACCTAACAGAGGCAAAACGTTACATTACCGTTATCGCTATTTTAAACATTGCTATATCTATTAAAAAAGAAGAAGAGAAATGACATCTAATACTATAATCTTAAAATGCATAATCTAGATGAGATTAACATTGGTTTTTTTATCCACTACCATCAAGGTTGTGCCTCTATACTAAATAACTTTGATACATAATAAATGAAACTTAATATATAGCTCAAACTTGCAACGTAAACAAAAGTGAGAAATGTGCATGTGCACAAGAAGTATCTGAGAAATGTTTTAACTTAAAAATATGTTATAAAATTGAGGACATGGGTAAAAAATGTTCAACACATGCTCGAGGAGTATTCAAAAAGTGTTGGTATTGGACATCTATTTGGTATATGTTCCAGTATGGGTATGACTAATTTTAGAAGTACCTATGCTACATAGATTAAAAGAATCCCTCTGCTTCTCATGTCTCAAAAGTGAGTGAATTAAGTGAGGAAAAAGTAGATCAGAGCAGAGTAGGAGTTGCACTTGCACTGGACGCAATAAAGGTGATGGAGAGCAAACAACATAGAAAATATATGCATAACAAATGCTGAGGGAAAGATCTAACCATGAGAAGTTACCAGAAATGGCTCGAAGAAATTAGCTACTGGTGAGATACTGCCCTCAACAAGAATGGTGGGTGAACATCACAAGGATCATAAGAAATATCTCATGCATGTGAAAAATTTTTGGTATTCCATAGCTTAAACTAGTGAAACTATGCAGGAGAAAGAGAAAAGAAAGATAATAAAAAAATTAAAATGGATAAAAAGAATAATTTTATGCTCCGACTTCATGATGGGCCATGGCATGCAATTCACTTTCTCTATCACCAATTTATATTCGCATTGTTCCTAATGACAGACTTCAAAGTAGTGAATAAAAAATGAGACATATAAGTAGGACATACTCAGGGATTGGTCCAGTCCACTCTGGAACTTGCACTTGAAAAGCTTTGCCAATTCGAACCTCAGATCTATATAGCTGGTTGTCCCTTAACATCCATGCTATAGGGCTTCCTTTACTACATCCCTTTCCATATCTATGCTCGGACAAACTATTAGCTGACTTTCCAGAACTATTTTCCAGCAAACCTTTAGGTCTTTTTCTCAAACAAGGCTGACAGTACCAATAATCAACTGGAAGCTTTTTAACTTTTGGGTAACAACAAGACAAATGAAATGCCTCTTCACAAAGGTCACAAATTAGCATCTTCAGTGGATTTTCCAAAAGACTGCAAATCTTGCAAGACAGAGAAATATTAGCATCAATGACCCCCAGGACTTCTGAAGCAGTACAAGCACCGGTAGTATTCACTCCTCCAAGAAACCCATGCATCTTCAGGACAAAAATGCACAACTCCCTTGCTGAGGTGAATTCCTCAAGTGGGTCTGTAAGAATGGCATCAGATGAAGAGCACTCCCCACAGTCCACTTCAGTCTTAAGGACAGCTGAATCCTGCCCAGTGTCAGATTTTGATGATGAACAGCTAGCGTGCATATGGGAGCAGCACTCTAATGCTGATTTCAAGGGATGGCCTGTAGAAATTAAGCTCGATTTAGAACCAGTAGTTCCTTTGTCACAACCAGTTGCATTTTCTTCTGACAGCAGGGTTACGGTGTTCTTTCTCAGCCTCCTCCTTTTGTATACCAAGCCGTCCCATTTAGACATATCTTTGGCACACATGTCCTTGACAACTGATATATCAGAACTGCTCCTGGAAATTTCCACAGCTCCAGAACAAGATATTTTGCTTCCTTCTTCCCCAGTACAAATGGAGTTTCCGCTGCAGTCCAAAGGGCATTTATCATTTGGAGACTTCTGCCAAATTCCACCACAATGTGACCAATCACATAGTAGTTCCACATTGGTTTGTTGTCCAAGGTCAGATACAAAAGACAATTCTGGGTTTATAGAATTAGGAAGAGAGCTCTCAATCAACATTGCCATCACTTGTTCTGGCAGTAAGAAAATCCAAGGGAAATAGTTTCTCTTAATGCACGTTTCAAGGAAGAGAACCTAAGAGGGGCACATACAAGCAGTTGAGATTCAACCACAGCCTATACGAATGGAACGTGTAGAATAAAAAAATAAGCAGAGAACCAAAATAGCAGTAGCAGCATGAAGAGAAAGAAATGGAATGCAAAAGAAGATACATAGTAGTAAATGAAATTCCAAATGATTTTTCTTATACAATAGAATACCACAGTACCAGTAAGACTGCCGCTATAGAGGATTCCTTGGCAAATAAAAAACTTCGTCTTTATATCAAGTGATATAGAAAGCCCACCACCCTGAGTTGGTAAAATTCCCCAGGATTAGGGGTCCGAAAATAGTAAGAATGGTTTAAATGCCTCAATGAGGGGTAAGGTCAGTTACTAATTTATTAGAAGGCGTAGATGTTATCAAGACTGAATAAGAAGGATATCTGTAGCCAAATCTCAAAACTTGAGGTAGAGGCTTTGTTTTCGTTGTTTCTAAATTAGGCAGGAGTCCGATCCATGTAAAAACATGGATAGTGTATCACTGTCTCATAAAATTTCCCATCAAATTCAAAGGCATTCTACAGTCACCTAGTACTCCGCAAACACCTCAAAATCATTATCACGATGAATATTGATTGTTAGATATTAATTATCTGGCTGCTTTGACCCATTTCTTCCTGTTTTTCGTATAGTATTCCTGAAAATTTACTCTGTTCTCATGCTAATTCTAAATCCTTTGTATTCTAAATATTATCTCCGCACCACCCACCAAGTTCAAGAGTTATTGAAGAAGTAATGACTGAATGATCCTGATTTAATCAATATATAAGGTTTGTTTCTTTTTTCCAAACCTATCACAGAATCTCCCTCGAGTCCCTAGAAATAAGCCTTTGTATAAACCATATGTGTCTCTCTCATAAGCATCTCCAATCATTTGTTGTGATAAGCACATTGCTTCCTAGTAACTCTGTATACTTATGCTGACAAATGCAAGTAAAAGTAAAGATGTTTTCTCTGAAGAATATGAAACAATGACTGGTACCAGAAGCAACAGAAGGCAGCAGCAATATTACTGCCTGCAGAAGTCACATGTGTTGCTTCAGCCAAGTAGACACAATGGTTTTTGCTGCTGGAGGAGCGGCTGCAATGGCTGGTGGCAGAAACAACAATCTGCTGCCTGGTATAGTAAGGCAGTAGAGGAAGGGACATCACGATGCCACGATGCGCAGATGCGCATGCGTGCACATTGGCACCTTGTGCCAGCTGTCTCTAGGGATTTGATGTCATTGCTGAAGTTGCTGATTAGAAGACATGTGAGAGTAGGGACTGGATGCGAGATAGAGGTTTGGGAAATTGGAGAGATAAGAAGAAATCTAATTGGGGTTTTAGGTTTTAGAACCAGACCGGTTCAAATTATTTAGGTCAGAAAAGAACTTCTATTAGGGGTTGTTGGCAACTAAGAGATATTTGGAAGAACTAGGGGTACCTCCAGGTGCATAGAAGTACTTCCAAGTTAAGATCATAGAATTAGGGGTGCATATGGATCAGATATGGCATTTACAATTTCCATATTCTCCTGTCAATTACGGATACAAATGCAGTCATGGTTCGGTGAGAAATTCCCATATCCATATTCTCCCACCGCTTTCACTAAAAAATAAATAAAAAATAAAAAAACTGCTAAAATCGGATAAGGATGCAAATAGGATATGAGAAGGATGTATATGAATACTAATACAGATAGGCATTTTCTCCAACAACACGGAAGAATTTTGTAAGGCAACATATTTCTTGCAACCTATAACCAATATAACCTGTAGGTTGGCCCTCCCATCTCTTAGGCATTTCTTCAAACAAGACATCCCAAAAACATAGTATTAACAAATCCAAACGATCAAAACTAACCAACAAATACGACAAAAGAAGCAAACTTCATATGGAAACAACTTAATCAGCAGTATATCAGATTATTTTTTTTATGCACATTCTCAAACCAAAGAAAATCCAACCAGATCATAACCAGAAACAACAACATTAACAAAATTAAACATTACAACAACAACAACTAAGCCTTTTATCTCAAGTATTTGGGGTAGGCTACATGAACCAAAAAAAAAATCACGCCGGATCGATCACTTTGATATTCCTTCTCCAATCATTTCTATCAAGTAATATCTCCTTATTTAAACCTCTAGACTCTATATCTTTGCGTATCACCTCCATCCATATTTTCTCCGGTTTTTCCTTCATTCTTTTAACTTGTCATATATTAATAAACTCCTCTCTTCAAACTGGTGCACTTGTAGGCCTACGTTGCACATGACCAAACCATCGTAAGCGATTTTCTCGCATCTTCTCATTGATGGGAGCTACACCTATCTTAGCACGAATATCTTCATTTCTCACTTTATCTCTCCTAGTGTTGCCGCACATCCAACAGAGCATGCGCATCTCTGCTACATTTATCTTCTGTGAATGACGTTTCTTTATAGCCCAACATTCCGTGCCATATAATAAAGCTGGCCTAATAGCAGTCCTATAAAATTTTCCTTTCAATCTTAACGGAATGTTACGGTCGCATAAAACTCCCGCTGCCTTCATCTATTTCAACCAGCCAGCTAGTATCATATGGTTAATATCATTATCAATCTCTCCATCATTAAAAAGTTGAAATTTTTTATAACATCATTATCAAAAATTAAACATTACAATAGCTAAAAAGTTAAAAGCTTACTATCAAATAAAACACAAATAATTTTAACTGCTTCTGCACTTGAACAAGCTGCCTAGCAACAAAGATAGGAAAAGAACTTTTGACTCTTCAAAACAAAACAAACAGAAACAATATTGAAACTATTAGGGTATTAATCCAAGAGAACAACCTTGAGATTGAGAGCTGATTCGTTGTGGTTCATGGGGAGTCATCGGCAATTTGGGTTTTTTATGTTTTATTTTTTTTTTGGGGGGGGGGGGGGGGGGGGCGGCTCGTATGAGGGTGGATATGGAAAAAAAAAAGTATTTGTATACCTTGATATGGGTACTGGTCGGACCAGATAATATTCAAAATTGTTTGCACTGAAGTCTTATACAGCTGGTGTTTACCAACAAGTTTGGTCAAGCTGAAAGAAATCATTAAGGTTCTATTTGAAGAGAGACATCTACGGGTCCTACAGGAAGGATTTGGAAATCCTTTCCATCAAAAACCGATGATAGGAAAGATAAACTGAAAATCTACTCTCCGCAAGTTGATCAATATTGTTTAGAGGGAATAAAAACCAAAATCAAGTGCTTTTAAGTTTTTGCATATGCATCAAATGGGTGCACCATGAAAGAGATAAAACAGTTATGTTCAATATTAAAAAGAAAAAATTTCATAAAGAATCTCAAGATACCTCAACTGATTACTACCTGATACAACCTCTTTTCTTTGAAGTTTGTCGGGCTAAATCAATTAAAAACCTATAAAACCTAGCTCATCTCTACATTTCAGGATATTTTAGTGGAGAAAAGGATGCCAGTGTTCCAAATGGTCTTACTTAGGGGTGGTTTTGTTGCATTTTGTATTTGGGAAATGGAAATGGAAATTCCCAACTCCAATATCAAACCAAACAAGCCCATAGTGCCCCTATAACTACTGTTATAGTATAGTGGGAACTTACATGATACAATTTGACCCATAGTGGCCCAGTGGCAATTAGATATTACAACAAGTGTGTTAGCTCACTTTTATGCAACTTGTCACCTGCTAAAAACAGGTTAATCCACTAAAACACATCAGGTTCTATCTGTCTTATTTAGAATGAGTTTTAATGCTTCAAAAATTTCTTCAACTTCTAGATTCAGAGTGCCAACGTCTAGGGAAGTTCACAGGGACAGCTCAGGCAAGTTCTTAGGCAAGTCATACCCAAACATGAAGTAGAAGGCAGGTTTTAGAGGGTTCTACACCCTCCTGAATTGTTGAATACCCTCCTCAAGACCTGCCTAGTCTAGTTGAGAGGGTTCTTGGTCAGTTCAGGTGGCTACAGTTTCAGATAGGTTTCTTGTATAGGCAGCGAAGATTGACGAAATTAAGAGGTCGAGAGTAATACACATCACAGCATAAATATCCATACTTCTCAAAAAAAAAAAAAAAAAAAGAAGTTAAAGAGTTTCAAGTTCTAAGATACATCTTATGCAATTTCAAAGTCTAAATTAAGCACATAGTATAATCACATACAGCCCCAACATTAAAAGGGCGTTTACATGCACACATAATTTTTATTTAACCCTATTAATTCAAACTCACAATCCAAAAAACTGATTGAATACATCATCAGGAAGATATAGACCAAAAGATCGTTTTGTGAGAAATAGTACATATCTTGTCATTGGAGGACGAAAGATGAAGGGATATCATTCTTGTCCAGTTGTTAAAGTGAATAGGGTTCATTGTAAACTATAATGCGCATCATAGACTCCAAATAGGACACATACCAAACATTATAAAGCAGTGTCACTTTTAAGAATCCAAAAAACCTAAGTGCAAGAGTTGCGAAAGCTTTCAAGAAGATCTAATGATGTTGGATATCACAGAGCCATGTGCATTGCTTAAAAGATATACAAAAGGCTCTTATTACAAAAAATATCTGATGTTAAAAGAACCCAAATGTCTTGCAATTGTACGGGGATTCACATAATAACTAGGCAAGGTATTAGGTTAAACTCTTATATTTTTTTTCCTTTTAACTTACCTACTTGGTTAGAAATAATAATTTAAACACTAAGATTTTACTTTTTATTTTCTTTTTTCTTCAATAAAATGTGTCTTGATCGTTATGAGTTTTTATATGTATTATATATAGATACATGCACAAACATAGACAAGTCACGTGGCATCCTCGTATCATGTTTTTTTTTCTCAAATAATTTATTAATTTGTATAATGTCATATTTGTGCCACATGTATGTGTCCATGCTTCATGGTTGAAAGTCATCACTCATTAATGCATCATGACAAAGAGTGAGAGAGGACAACATAACCACTAGCGAGGTAGGAGAGGGAATGGTTGACTGATAAGTCTCCCCCCCCCCCCCCCCCCCCCCTCGCCCCCTCTTTCTCCCTCCCTCCCCCTCCTTATATGTAAGAAGTAAATTGTGAAGCATTTATCCTTTTATATGAATGACCCCAACCGATGTATGTAATGCTTAGGATCTCAACCATTTATTTTTTCAAATGAATGGCTACAATCATGTGTACATTATATTTAGGATCTAATGTATAACTAAGTTTACAAGTGAGCTTAGCTCATGGATAAGAAGCCTCCTTCTCTTGTTGGGGTTGTGGGTTCAAATATCTCCACCTTTGACGCATGAGGAGATCCACTTGCATGCAAACAAAAGATAAGATCACATACCGACTTGATTTCACGACACATGGAGATTATCGCAGTTCATGAAACTGTATCAATTTGTGTAGGAGGAACAATCAAAAATTAACCTTTCAAGAGAACCTTTCTTCCTATGTGGGCCTAATTTACCAAAATTAGGAGCTTCTTTCTTCCTTAATGAGAGTTTTATTGAAAGTCTATGGTCCTTCAATGAAGAAACTGCATAATTGGTCTTATAGCACAGGTTATGGTATTAAAATATTTTTTTATGGGGATTCTAATGTAGATACGTCCTCAGCTAAGAAGCACGAACATGCCTTTAGGGATGCCATGTCTGTGTCGGGCACATGTCCGATGTAGACATGCCACAGACATGCGAAAAACCATGTTGGATATGTCATGCAGCGTGTCCAATAAAATAAAGGTAAAAAATATAATGTCATTACCATGTTTGAGCTTCTTATTGGTTGTAGTCTAGAAAATTAAAAATAAATATTACTAAATTGATAACATTTATCTATACCTAGCTAGTTTTACAAAATTATATTTTAATATTTTTTGTGAATTATGGGTCTTATTTGGTTTTTATGTTTGAATAAGTGACTTTTTTTTTTTATTCACATTATATATTGATCCATGACTTGCTAATATTATCACCTTTTTTTTAAATTTCTTTATCTATAGACAGTGAGGAGATAAATGTATGGTTGATGGTAAGACTTATAAATTTAAGAATTGAATACTGCATATTGCTTTTTTTTTCTTTATCCATAGACACAGACCGATATATTGTCAGTGCTTTAGTAAAATTATTATGTTAATAATAGAACAAGATATACTTATATTTATAATTTTGTCTGTATCCTTATTGTTCGTGTCCTCATTTTTTCATAAATGTCATGTCTCATATCCGTATCTGAATCTAAATCTATGATCATGTGTATGTTTCCTAGGTTTTCAGGCAGATTTTGGTTCAAATTAGTTTCATTTATTTTTACACCTGCAGAAATTTTACTCGATTTTTGAAAAACCTGCCTAATCAGGTTTGGATGAACATTAGGGTGAAATTGAACCCTTTCTTTGGGTGGGTTCTAGGTGTGTACCCAGCCTATGAATAGTACCCACATTGCTTATACTTTGACATTTGATGCTCAACAATGGCAAGTAGTCATTGGTTAGTCTTGCTGCAAACTACTGCTTTTTTAGGAACATTTTTTTCGAGTTTGTTTTCCAATCTTCATTCCAAAATTTTGATCTTATTGTAGATATGATTTGCTTTACCTATACTTTGTGAAAATTATACTTTCTTATTTCCTGGATTTAACCTTTTCTTATCTTAGATTATGCATTTTTTTCTGATTTTTGTTGTTAAATACTATGTGCTTGTATTGTGATTTGTGACCAATTAACAGCCTTTTCAGACCCATATGACACAATAAGATGGCTGCTTACCTTGGCTAAAATCATGCTTGTCGTATTGGCTATCTTGTAGAACATTGTTAATCACTAGTCCTAGAGCTTTTTCCTTTTGAGTTTCTAAAGTTTCCATTATAGCATGATAGTAAAACATGCCAAGATCTCATTTTTCAACTAGGTTTCCAAATAGATCTAGTCAAATCTAATCCAAAACAACTAAGATAAATTGTCTAAACTTCGAAGGAGATGAAAAGAAAACAAAGACTATCTTGGCACGTGACAGCCCTCCCCCAAATTGGTAGCCACTGCCTAAGGTGTTTGGTGCATTAATTTGGTTTTCAACAAAGAACCCATCAACCCAAAGCAATTGCGCAAAACAACTAATCTAACCTAAAAAGCCTTACCTTAATTTCATTCTATTTTTCTCCCACCCTTTTGTAGAGTAAACATCCCTAAGATGGCATCTAATCATGTCAATGATGATATCTGCTTCCTCCCGACATTGTTGGTGAACATGCAAAAGCCACCCCAAGAATCAAAATTTCTTCCACAAATCTCATACTTTGCACACAAATCTATCCAATCCCTCTCTAACCCAACACTCTCAGAGTCTCAATCAAGGGTTTCAATCTTTCTGCCCAGTTTCAACAATCAACAACCAAAAGGAACACCCACCAATCAAAAAAAGTTTCATAATTTCAAATTAACAAGTAATTCCGAACATACGCAATCGTATACCGATTCAACAAGAACAATACAACAATTAGGGCACAGGTGCATGAAAATATTATATCAAATTGTACTCCCAGTACAAAGAATTGAAAGGGGAATAAAGAAAAGGGGAGAGAAATTACCCACGACAGGAGAGACGCAGGATTCACGAGCTAGCGATTGCTCTCTCTCTCTCTCTCTCTCTCTCTGTGTGTGTGTGTGTGTATCCCGGTCCTTCAATGGAAAAGCTAAGAGGGACTGTTTTTTTATGAGGCCTTTCTCATGGGAGGGCAAAGGACATGTGCATAAGTGCATTGAACTGCCTGCCCTTAAAATAAAGGGTTTATACCCACAGTAAGTGTTATTGTTAGATCTTGAAACTCTTTTGTGGGAGAAGATTTTATGGGATCTGAAATGTGATCCTTTTTCAAATTTTTGGGGGGGTAAAAGAGGGAAATTGTGGGGCTCCAAATTTTTTGGTTACAGGGCCCATCCTTGCACATACTTTTCTTTTTCATTCTGAAAATCAAGATCTTCATTGTTCAATTAATTGATAGAGTCTACAATCTTAATGGTTTAATGGAGTATGGATATATCAACAAATATGATAACTTCCTTAATATACAACAATAACAACTAAGCATTTTATCCCAAGTACTTGGGCTAGGCTACATGAACAAAAAAAAAATCACACTGGATCGATCATGTTGATAGTCTTTCTCCATTCATTTCTAGCAAGTAATATCTCCTCATTTAGACCTATAAAATCCATATTTTTTCATATCACCTCTATCTATATTTTCTTCGGTCTTCCCTTCGTTTTTTTAACTTTAAAAGAACGAAGAGAAGACCGAAGAAAATATGGATGGAGGTAATACGAAAAAAAAAAAAAGGATTCTAGAGGTCTAAATGAGGAGATATTACTTGAAAAAAATGAATGGAGAAAGACTATCAACGTGATCGATCCAACGTGATTCTTTTTTGGTTCATGTAGCCTACCCCAAGTACTGGGGATAAAATGCTTAGTTGTTGTTGTATATTAAGGAAGATATCGTATTTATTGATAACTTCCTTAATGTATGAAAAATTAACATGTGAGTTACATATAAATCTTGTTGGCTTATTTCTCAAAAATTTTTAGAAAACTGTATACTGACTCATATATTGATTTGGAGGAAAATAACATAATTTATCAGTTTACTAATTGAATAACATAAATGGGTTTAAACTTGAAGTTATGGCAACAATAAACACTTCTAGATATAAATTTCCAATAAGTCTACAAACATGTTTGTGGCACTCAGCAATCACTTGGCTTGAAACCTGTACAAAGGATAGATTTGGAACATTAGATGAAATTCAAGTAAATTTTATGGAATATCATGGTTGACAGTTACTAGCATTATATGGCGCCTCTATAATTTTGCACGTACATCATCATTATCATCATTGTTTAATTCATTGTTACTGAATTTAGTGCATTATTTTTAATGTGAACCAACAATCGTTGGTTCCTCTCTTGTTTATGAATTATGATGGGGTAACTTGCATTTGTATCGACTTAGGGCTAGTACATCAACATGTTTGCTTTTCATCTCTCTCTCTCTCTCTCTGTGTACTTGAAGACTTTTTCAAAGTTGGTGCATAATGAACAAGACACTTGTTCATGCATCTGGATTGTGGAATTGTGAACAGAAATGGGCACTTAATGGAACTTAAAGGATCTAGTTTTAAGAAAATTTATTCAATCACAATTGTTTTAAGTACAATACTGGAACTATGGAGCAATATTGGCAGCCGCAGGAAAATTTTCTAGAAATCACCTTGGCGAAACTGAATTTGACTCTTTTTTTTTTCCAACCATACTTATTGTTCTACACACTATTATATCCATATCTAGCAAGTTAATATCAAATTGAAATTCCTTTCACCCTTTTGCTAATCATCTAAAACTAACAGATTGGGATCAAGCCTTATGGCCATTTTCTCGTTCCTTTGCATAAAAATATCTCCGTTCCCTTACCTACATGACTAGCAACATGCTGATTTTATCTGGGATTGAAAAAATTAACGTACATCACATACTCAAATTTTATCGCTTTGGTGTTACACGTGCAAGTTGAATGTACATGTCGTGTCAGCCTTCATACGTAATGGAAATACTGATACTGAGCCTGAAATACTGATACTGAGCCTGATCAGGTTGGGGTGAGGATGGACTAGTCTTGCGTCACATGCCAAAATATTTCACAAATTGTGCTTATTTTTGCACAACACAATGTAAGTAAACAACAAGAAGAATAAAAAAATAACTCAGATAGTTTTAGGAGGGTTCTGCCCCAATTTGAAGTTCAGGAGTTTTCTTACTTATAGTGCAACATATCTTCTTATGCCATGTTTAGTTTCAACCGACTCTACAAATAGCTTAGTTAGCACAATATTACGTTGTTTTCATAATGAGTTTTGGGAATTTCATCACCTTATCGATAAATAAATGCATACAAGATGCCCGTCTTTTCCCATGAGCTAACATGCCAAACTTATTTGTAATATATTTCTCTGAAGTCTGACATGACCAGAGAAAAACTTGCATTTGGATACCATAGAAGCATTTTAACTAAACTAAAATCAGATATATTGTCTGACATGCAAACCTTGAGAGATATATAGTTGAAGTTAGGTAGACAGAAATTCTCTGATACCATACTTTATGCTCATTAAACCGTTATCTTTTGAATCCCCTGTTTAAAGAAACATCAAATTCCATTTACAATTTTATTTACAGTCATCCTAAAAGAGTCAAAGGCATGTGTATATATGTAAACGCATAATTTGTTAACTTCCACAGATAGACTATGTTATAATGCTGACTAGTACAGGAAGTATGATAAATATTTCAGAATTGTTTTTTAACCTCGACAGAATGTTTGATGAGTAATTTAAGACAAATCGCTGAAGATACAAGAGATATAACAGAGATCTAATTATTCGTAGTTTCACATATATGATTGATAATGGTACATCTCAAGAGAAGGATAAAAATCTCTTTGCCAACTATATATCAACTAGTGATATCACTATTATACTTTTTTCTTCAAAACAAACAGGCTGCAATTGAGTTCTAATTGCCTAAATAGTCAATGGCTACGACTAAAGCAAAGTGGCCAGAAACTGAATATTTGGATTGAGATCGTATTGTTCTGTCTACGATCAATAGATCTGGCATATTTTATTAAATTTTTCCCTGTTATAGCTCATATGGAGGAAATATAGACCTTGTCAGGCTATTATCCTAAACTATCTAGTGATCAAATGTTTGCATATACTCAAAGACAACTGGAACCTTGAGTTTCTTATGTTGACAAATTTTTTTGATTATGTAGCAGTGTATTGATACATTGAGTCACATGGAATCTCAAAACTGAAGATCCAGGGATTTCTAATACAAACAAACACTAAAAAGACCAAATTTATTTTTCTCTTAATCTCTAAATAATCACTCTTGTAGAGTTACAGCCCAATCAATGATATAAATATAATGAAAGAATAAAAACAAATTTGCAAGTGCACTAATTTCTACAGATTAGGTAATGCTTGCTCATCTTCTCAGTATGGACTTTGTGAAAGTTCTGTCCATCTATCTGAATCTGTGTTGCAGTAGGCTTTGTTCTTTGTGCTTCTGCTTTTTCCATATTTATGTTGAGAAAGATCCATTTAATAGGAGTATATGTGTTTTCGATAATCGTCTAGCATAGCCATATCGAAAGTGTAATTCTCTGCATCCCAAGGTATGAGTAGCATTCAGCAATTTATCATAAACGAATATGGTAAATCTTATAGACCTACTGTAACATGAACATATACATATAAAATAAAAGAACTATTGACATTAAAAATGGTGAAGAATTTATTCAAAGAGACAACATCTTACATTTTGATGATATGATCCAAGAAAATAAAGAATTTACTACAATTCTAAACAAAAAGTATGAACAATGAAGTAAAATGAGATAACAATTATGAGTTCCAAAAGAAAGCAATAAAAAAGTCAATCTTCTCTTCCAAATGATTCTTCAAAGAAATTACCTACTGAGCTCCTTCTTCTTCTTCGATGTATGTGTCCAAGTGCGGTGGGTTCTCTTTCTCGATCACCTTAAAGCAATATTGTCTAGGTGTGTTAGACCAACATCATTAGACCAACATAACAAGTGCTATAAAGGAAACAGAAAAACATACATGTACGTTATACATGTACAATAGTAAACCAACATGTACGTTATAAATTAACTTGGAATTGTTAGGAAGAAAAGGCCACATATTTTAAGAGCATCCGCTGCGTATCTAGGACCACAACCTCATGAATCATATTGTTGCTCTAGAACCATACCATTAGATACTCAAGAAAACATGATAAACGAGTTTACGCTTCCCGACCTAAAACCCTATAACAGGACATTACTCAAAGACCTCCTAGATTTTGTCCCTAAATTTCGATTGCACAATCTTATAAAATGAATTGCTTAAAATATATATGTAAATCCTCCTTTCAGTTTCTCTTAATCTCATTACTTTTTTTTCCTCTAATCTATGTATAATAATTTCACAAGCTATCTTACAAAAACCATATAAGATGAACATATATGTATTAGTCTCGATGATGGCATGTAACATTTAAAATAAAACTAGAAATTCTACAAAAAACTTGCACAGAACACAGAGATCCATCAATGGCACGTGCATACATACATAATGTTTGTCAATATCATTATCAAATGCACCCACAAACACTATGTACACTTTATCTGACATTTTCTTTTTTACTTTCTTTAATTCTCATACTAGAAATTGTGAAGTGCATAATTTATTACAACTTGATAGAGAGCTGATTGGAAATAGAATTCATGTCTTTAAGATTGTTATCAAAGTAGTGCAATAATTTATTTGAAAAGCGCTGTGAAGCTAGAAAAATCATTAAGCTAACCTTGATAGCTCATCTACCTTTAACTTTAGTATTAAGCTAAATGATATACATGTTTGGGATTAGATATTCTTGCTGCACACATAAATATAACAAAAATTAGTGCTGTAGAATCCTATCATGCAAAGATCGAAGGGCTTGGACACATTTTCATTTTTATGTTCATATGCAAATAAAACTAAAAAGAATTAGAGAATAAAATTTAAGAATCTTTCAATTAGTTTTTCTATCTACTTAAATTCTGAACGATAAGTCTTCATTTAAAAATTTACCATCCATTATTTTTTCGTATCACCTACCTCCACTCATGTTTTCTTCTCTGCCTTGCAGTTGATCATTAAAGAGGTTAAATTTTTCTGTTTTTTTTTTTTTTTTTTTCCCTGACTGAACAGAGGAAGAGAGGAGATATTAATATTTATATATTTAGGTACGTATTAGTATAAGGTTACACAGGATAAGTTTTTCTAATCCAGTCAAAACTCAATTAAATTTATTATTATTCAACTAACTAGTATTTGAGGTAAGTTCAAATTGTGAGATAGATACATTTAAGATTAGTCAAACAATAATAACATTATTACTATTAAATTAATTAACAAAAAAATATACTTAGAAATAAATAAATATAAGAAAATTGCATAGATGGAAACTGGTCGTTACAAAAGGTCTATTACAGTAATACAATTCTGTGATGTGAAACTGGTCGTTACAAAAGGTCTATTACAGTACTGTAATACTACAATTCTGTGATGTACACTTCAATCAACCATCTTTTTTCTTTTTTTTCTTTTTTCTTTTTTTTTTTGACTGGCACCGCGTTACATTAAAGAGACAATAACAGAACAATAAGAATACTCGGACCATTATTACAATGGTCCAATAATAAAGTTAAACCAACCATCTTTGTTAGAGGCCTTTGCTTTAAGCATAATTTGTTTCTGCCCTTCTGGCTTCTGAAATAGCAACACAATCCTCTCAAATGGCCATCTTGAAACCTATATCAGAGGAATCAGCAATAGTGGCATGCTCATCCACTACCCTCGTTGGCGCCTTTGCTTTCAGCATCATTTCTTCATACTCCTCTTCTGGGTTCGAAAGAGCAACGATCGCCCCACCAGCTCCTACTGACGCTTCCCCCTCATGAATAACGATTGTTCGGATCACTATGTTGAGATCGAAGGTCTGGTTGTACGACAAGAAGCCGATGCAGCCTGAGTAGATACCACGAGAGGAGTTCTCAAGTGAATCAAGAAGTTGCATTGATCTTAGCTTTGGTGCCCCGGTCATCGAACCTCCTGGAAAAGCAGCTCTAATACAGTCAATTGGGCTCATGTTTGGTGACTTCTTCCCTTGGATAGTACTGACCATTGTGTGAACAGTTGCATATGATTCCACCTCCATAAGGCTAGGAACACAGACAGTACCAGGTTCACAAACTCGGCCAAGGTCATTTCTGAGAAGGTCCACTATCATAAGATTTTCAGCTCGGTCCTTTTTGCTATTGATAGAAAATGTACATCGCATGAGATTTCTA
Organism: Dracaena cambodiana; assembly: GCA_036321105.1. Taxonomy (NCBI): domain Eukaryota; kingdom Viridiplantae; phylum Streptophyta; class Magnoliopsida; order Asparagales; family Asparagaceae; genus Dracaena; species Dracaena cambodiana. Next base: position 49,073,353 of record JAYEPQ010000003.1, read on the forward strand.
TTGTTAGGATAACAAATTGTCAAGCTAAAGAAGCTTTACGTCAATATAGAATTTCAGTGTAAAAGCTCAAATTAGTAGATAAAGTAAGCTAATAAGAGAATAGTCCTTGCAACAATGTTAACACTTGAAGAGAAACTTAAAGTGCTCCTGAATTTCAATATCTTGCCCTCTTCCTCCTCTCCAATTCGAAGAGATGAAAAGACATTAATTATTGTTAGATTAACTTTTTTTTGGGATCAAATGTTAATCTCTTTCTTCTGATCTAAGATTCATTTTAGAAGTACTGATATCTACATTGAATTCATAACAGCTACTACAATTTGAAGGTTACAAGTAAATGATCCATAAAATAGAGGTTTGAGGATGTATACGGGGTCTAATGATGAACTTGGAGATCCATACAGGGTCTAATAACGGATAAATAGATCCATAAACTTTTGTTTTAGGAACAAATGTTAATGTCTTGAGATCCATAAACAAGAGGTTTAATGATATTTAGAGTTAGATTTTTCTCTTATCATTCCCCTCTTAGTTCAAAGAGATGAAAGGAGATAAATATTGTTTGATAAACATTTAGTTTTAAGATCAACCTTATCTCTTTTTTCTGATCTAAGATATAATATAGAAGTACTGAAATCTCTATTAATTTTTCAAAATAAAAACAGTTACTACACCTTGAAGGTTAAGTAAAAATGATCATTGGTTCCATGGTTGCAAACAGAAGGCTGGCAATAATAGATGTCGTTTAGATTTGGGCCTCTATGGCAGAGGAGTAAGCTCACAGCTATTATGCTGAAGGGGACTCATATGCATAATCAACAAGATTACGTAGGGAAGTTGCAGATATTTCCAAAATGGGAGTTGCCTTATCCTTGTTATATATGGGACTACTGATGAGTGGTGTCTTGATTATTTCTTAAGAAAAATTTTAAAGGAAGACAACAGTGTATTGTCCTTGACCATTAGGTTAATGTTAGGGGTGGCACTGAGTCCACTCTTTCTGAAACAACAGGAAAAGATCATTGTTAAGGGTCAAGTACCTAAGACAGATGTTTGCACGTAACATAATCTATACCACACATAAAGTCTCATCACATCTATTTATTTGTATGCAGATTAAAACTAGCGAGCTAGACAGAGTAGCCCGTCTTTTCAAGGAGCTGGAAAATATAAATCCATATTTACCAAATTATGGCAAATCAAACTTTTCTAAAACCAAAGAGCTTAACATTTCGATTTTTAAAAACCGCATCCCAAGAGTCCGGGGAGGGTCTAATGTATACAGTCTTACCTTTATGTATACAGTCTTACCTTTAGTTTACAGAGGTGCTGTTTTCAGAGTTAGAACCCATGACTCCTCACCCGTTATCATAGCTCCACGACCACATTTGTAACATTTAAAATTACATACAAGAAATAAAGATTTACTATTGGTCTACAAAAGAGTAATAAGTTTCGCATTAGCAACCATTACTCAGTAATAAGTTTCACAATCAGCAACTCTTCATCTAAAAACGTGTAGGTCAGAATTGGGTTAGCACCAGAGGATTTTTGAAGAACTCAAAAAAATGTGGCAGGTTCCTTGCAAATTATAGGCTTTTATTTTCTTTTTCTATTTTTTTTTTCCCTCTCTTCCTTGTATTACTCTCACAACACCATCATTTAAAGTTTAAACATAGCCCCAACGAAGTGAATCAACTACAGAATAAGTGCTCAAGTCAAGAAGGTTTCGTATGAGGTTAGCAAAAGTTTAAGGCCAGTTATTAGCAGAATTTCAAACCTTTATCAGTTAACATCAACCTTTGAGCAGAAGAACCTACGAGTTCCTACCAGTTCGATAACATTTTCCATAAAAACTGTCAGACCCACTGATAGGAGGATGCCCTATCTTAGACAGTTCAAACTCAAGGAAAAGGGGCTAAATATAATATGATTTGAGTTTGATTAGGATCCTATGCTAAGATTTGAAACTCAGATCCCATTAAGTGAAAACTATATGTTCTGGTATCAAAATTAAAATCCTACCGTATAGAATACGATACTTAAACAGCCTAAAAACAAAAAATCACATATGATTAAACCTTTTTTTTTTGGCTAGGGATCATGACCTTGCAAATTGAACACCTTAAAGAGCACATTAAAGTAAAGATTCTGTAAAGTCTTGATCACTATGTTAAAAATGTTCAAATCATATGATTTCTTATTTGTAGGCTATTTAATTATCATAGACCGCATCTATAAGATTTTAAATTTTTGATGCACTGACATACAGTTTTCACTTGATAGGAGTCAGAGTTAAAATCCCATTGTTAGGACCTTGTTCCAACTCATATTGATTTCCTTACATTGAGTGAAAGAAAAGCAACATGAAACAATTCTGATGAAATGCATAGAATTGTGTGTGTGTGTGTGTGAGTATGTATACCTAAAATGTACGATTGAAGTTTTTAAATATCCAGGAGAATGTTGAAGCTATCATGGGTTACACATGTAATGAATAATCTGTAAATATTAGAGGACATATGAAGCTATCACGGAAAGTAAAACTAGTTTAGAGAGATGGATTAAAAATAAACATAATCAATACAATACGTGACCTATTAAATAAACGTCATTAAAATCTTAAACTAATTTATGCATAACAACAACAACAACAACTAAGCCTTTTATCCCAAGTATTTGGGGAATTTATGCATAACAATTAAACAATAATTCAACTGGTTTCTAAATTTAAACAAATTGACCATCAGGAAATAATTTTAAGAATCAATCACTGAAGGGGAAAAAATTCCCGGAATATAAATGTTAAAAAGTAAGCAAATGTGATGAATACTCCCACAGCAAGACTGTTGAATTGATAGACAGAAAATACAGTTACCTGAATTTCAGCTGCAATCTAAGATGTTCATCTTCCTCTATTGTTCTACCACGAGCAATAGTTCCCTTGATAGGTTTTGCCTCAAGTTTCCCACTTCCATCCAACCGTAGGAACCTTTCAGGTGAAGAACAACAAATACATAAGTTCTCCCCTGCAAAATTTAGCCAGGCAGCATATGGAGCTGGGTTCTGTTCTCTTAAATTAAGATAGAGTTGAAGATAATCTGTGCCTTTGATTCTCCTTTTCATCTGTGTTGTAAGACATAGCTCATAGCTCTCTCCATCTCTTATTAACTTCAAACACTTCTCAACATCTTTAATATACTGTTGCCTGGATTTCTCAACAACAAAACTTTCCTTAAATGAGTTACGTGATCCTGTTTCTGAACTTTTCATGTTCAGATTTTGGCTAGCTGCATCTTTTAACTTGAGAAGCCTCTTCTCAGTTTCGATCAACCATAGATGCTTTCTTGTGATTTCTCGTGATCCCTTTGTAGTGTCTGGATGATGAATATCATCTATGGAAAGGATATACACATCACCATTGCTGTGATCAATCACAACAAGGTTATCGGCAAAGAAGAAACATGCATCAGGAGTCGTTGACATGTATCTGTTAGATGACGCGCCACATTCAATTTTGAGATTATACCTGTTGGATTGAAATAATAGTTAGAGATTTTAAGCATGTTGAAGGAAGCAAGTTCTAAAATATGAGCATAACTAGTCAGAAGCATAATTAGCTGTTAACTGATAAGTTTCTAAAACAAATCCCTTTTAACAGTGGAAAAATACAATAATATCATCCACCAAACTCAGCAGTTCTTTATAGTCTGTTTTTTACTCGCACAAAATCCAAGATGACAAGATTTTTCCCCTCTTTTTCAAGACGTGTGAGAGTGTTTTCTACTAACTTCCTGCTATATTTGAATCTGAACACAAAATTCTTTTCCACCAGAATTCATCTAAGCATTCTACTCATTCACAAATGCAATATATCACAGTAGATATTAGTTGAAAATGACACAAAAAGATGATTTTAAGGGTGAAAGGATGATACTGGTGTAAGTCTACAGTAACTGGAAGAACACTCCCAAACCAAACTCCTAAGAGTCTAAGACCATTCCATGCTTTGTGAATCACCATGATGATCTGAAATGGTGTTTGCATATAGAATGGTTGACTTGGATGAGCTTGCAGAAGATATTTTGGAATGAAGTTCAAGACTCGTCAAGGAGTAAGCCCACAAAAGATTTGTACACACACAAGAGGTAAAGATTAGAATGGATTTGTGGTTCCCTAAACCTAGAACAGAAGTGATATCCTAGTAAGATATCTGAAAACATGTGACATGATTATCTAATAAATACGTAGAATTAGTTTCGTCCTAAACTAGATGTGTTTATGTTTAAACCCATCATAGTTTCCCACAAACATGATGTAATGCTTCCGTAGATATCAAAAGGTTGTCTGCAAGGTAGCACAGCAATCAGTACTGACATATTCTGAAATGTTTGCCTAAGGGAAGAGTTTATATAAGAAAGTATGAAAAAAGAATTTGGACTACAGGTCAACGTATATGTATAGAACCATAGATGACAACAATACACTACTTACGAAATACTATATTACCAATTTTCTTTTAAGCCTGCTATAACCTTTCCATGCTCTATGCCTTTTCAAATCTTTCTACGCATTGCCTTATCAAGGAAATGACTGACTATCAAAAAAATTAAGCAAATATCCTTGTGATTAGAACTCACAGTGTAGCCAGATTAACAAATTGCACTAAATTAACACATCCCTTCTTTAACTTATGGTTGTTATGCAAATCTCTTCCAGGATCTCCAGTAAACATAAGTGTAATCCACAATTAGTTTGCTAATGGATTAAAGATTTCACATCCGACCTCAATATAATAGTACTGTCAACAGTTCTCAGACCAAAAGTATAGATGGTGGAATCATTGGAGCATAATCAAATCCATAACAAATTACTTAGTTCACATACCCAATGTAGCCTACAAATCCACCACAGAAGTCAAAGGGCAATCCTTCATAATCTTCTTTATCATAGAGGAAAGACCGAAGTTCCTGGCAAAAAGTAATAGTGCAAAATGCTAAGAAAAATTAATTTTGAAATCTCACTAGGCATGTGAACTTATGGGCATTGAAAACATCAAGAATTAATAAAAAAATAGAAAACTTATGGATACTCTTGTCGCGTGTTTCAAAGTTACAGACATATTCATCTACTTCAACTCACTGCACGTTTATGTGATTATCATCTTCGTCTTAAAATACCATTTAGTAATGTCATTTCAGCAACTTCTAGTGTACGTTGCACCCAAAGTAAACCTTAAAATTACCCAGGGATGCCTGTGTAACTCAAATGAGTTAAGGCTTCTGTACTGTATATATCAGTCTTCCGGGGGATAAATCAGAACATGGCCCTGAAAAAAAAAAAAAAAAAAGGAGTCCCTCAAACAATAATGTTTCTCTTCTCTCTTTTGTTAGCTCCAGAAGAGAATGCGTACTTCCATATCTCTTGTAGAAGCATTCATTTAACAATGAGTAAGCATAAAAAGTTGAGAAGTATACTTCTCCTCAGAAGTAGTAAAGATACGGTAGGTTGGGTCAATCTTCACAATGCAAGCTTCACCATTGGTTTGCCAAAGACTCCTTCGTAAAAGCAAGTGGGCCATGCCATAGAACCATGAAGGCTGGCTGATGGTAAATAGAAACTACCCTTTTGGCTAAGAAGCATGGTTATATGTACAGAAACTGGATATAATGGGACAGAGACACAGAAAGAGAAGAATACCTTTAGTGGTAGGAGAAACAATTCCTTTACTTGTAAGACACAGACACAAAAAGACTAAAAAAAATAGAAATGCACAATGAGATCTTACATGAATGCATAAATATTCCTGCAGAAAAATAAACACCCATATATATGTTTAGACAGAGATATTCATGAGAACATAAATATGTGCGTTCTAAATTCTTATAATAGGACAGGTTAAAATAATGTTTAAAAATATTTTCACCACTTGGAATTGGAAATAAATCCAGACTCTCCATCTTTATACAGAATAACTTAGCGCACTAAATTCTTATGCTGAAATATGTTTTAAATGTAGCTTTTTATCATACGAGTCACTCTTTTGATGCCTCCTTTTAATAAAATGGTTTTGAAACCATGAAGCATGGTGAATACACATCTCCGTGTACAATTAGAACAAAAGAAGTGTCTTAAAATGCATAAAGTGTGCAAAGTGGATAAGTATCCAAGAAGTGACAGAAATTTAAAAGAAAAATATAAAATTGAGAACATATTTGAAATGTCTTACACGAGCCTGAGGAATGTCCAAGAAGCACATGTGTCTAACCCTGTCCATTTGTCCAACAGACATAATATGATGATAGAAGTGCCTGTGATATATAGCCTAGTAGTCATGCAAGTCAATCTCATGCAACTATTGTGTAATTATATTAAGTGTTGAATCTCCCAAATTGATTTTGAAATACCACAAGATCAACACAATCAACATATGGGATGAAAAAACACAATCACAAGGACACCAAGAATTGACGTGATTCGGCCAGCCAAATTGAGCATAAAGAGAAAGATTCATTATATGAAACCATGTCTATTATAAGAAACATGGTGTCTAAACCCATGTGCCCATATTTCCAACACAGAAATAATATGATGACAAAAGTGTTTGCATTATATGGCCTCTGGTAATGCAGGTCAATATCATGCAACCATGTATTTAATTATGCATTACTATTATGTATGAGTGTGCACAAGACAAAGCTGTTTACCTTGTTAAGGAAATCAAATAAACCGTCTACAAGAAATTCTGTCTTCGTATGACCATTCCCATCTTGAATTGATAAGTAGCCTCCAGCCTTGGGTGTTTGTTTACTGAAAAATAAGTTCACAAACTAAGCCATGTCCTTTAAATATCAAGAATTATTTAGTACCTTGTCAAATTCAAAGTTTGGCATCATCCAACGTGGTCTGCAGACTAACTATGTTCAAACTTCTCGCACCAACTTGACAAGGCAGTATACAGACCTCTGACGATCAGCAAGTCGAAATGTTAACTGCTTCCATAATGATCCTCCTTTTCCACCCATGAACGAGAAGCGTGCCCGACCCTGGAAAAGTAGATGCTGAGATAAATTGTTCGGCAAATGTTAAAATAGCCTTCACTGTAATCTTACACAAGAAATTATAACTTTATACAAAAACTCATCATAAAGTACAACGCAACAAATGAGATGAAATTCTACTTATTCAGCAAGCAATTAAACTGAGAGGCTCCGCATTTCAATTACTTCACTTGAGAGTATTCAACAAATTAGAACTTCTATACCAATGCCTTGTGACCATTTAAGATACTTCTAGCTAACTAGATTTATTGACAAATAGGTTTATTTTGTCATAATGAGATTATATATGAGAATGAGACAAAACAACAAACATTTCACATGTTTCAGAGTATGAATTTATATGGCATCTCAACATTATCAATAAATGAGAATAATTGCACCAAATTTAACAACAGAAAAACTTATTTATTACCTGATCTGTAGAGGAGCTATCTAACCAAAATGTGTTCTCTGCACTCTCATCCCCAAATAGATCACAGAAAATATTTTTTGAACCGCCAATCTGACTCGCTACAGAATCAATCTTTCTCCATTCCAATCTGAGATGCTTGACACTTGAACTTTTAAGTATGATGGGTGGATTGTTGCATATATGTAAGTGCTGCTGCAGAGTTGCCTCATTATGTAACAGTTCTCCCTTGGCAGGTCCTTTAGATGATTGACAAGCATAAGGCACCTGCACCAAGTTAGCAATATTTCTCAAAGATGACCTCAAAAATAATATACGCAATCAGCTATAATAGGTATAGACAAGTGGAGATTCCCACACTTAGAACTGCAAAAAAAGACGAGCAACTAGAAGAAGTCATGGAATACAATATACAAGAATAGCATTTTATAATTAACTGCATTTTACCACAATCATGGACCTTTCTTTCTTTAAACAAGGATGATCTCAAGCCATAGCCGACTGTCATCTTTTTAAAATTTTCAAATATTTTCCTTCCATAGCGAGTAGCAATACTCTCAGGGTGGAACTGAATGTCAAAGCCACACAGTTAAATGATAACCAACAGAATGCAGCATAGCACTATAAGTCCTGCAGCATACCTGCACACCATAATGAGGTCTATCACAGTGCATGACACCCATAAGGACCCTTTTTCCTTCCAAGTCATTAACAATATTCAAATTTGATAATCCTGCACCAGGCTGAATTACCAGCAATGAGCAACTGATTGGAGTTGATTTTTCAATTTCAGAAAGGAATCGAGGCTTAATTTAAATTCTTCGATGTTTCGAGATAGAGAAGTAAACGCACAGAAGTGGTCCACGCTACAGGAACGAGTTCCTTTGGAAGTGTATCTGCATCAATTACAAGTGAATGATACCTCACAACCTGCAAATAGAATGAATACATAAAGAGGACCTCAAGGTAAAATCTCAAATAGAAAAATGATTTGTGTACTTCGAAAGTGAGAAAATTGAAATCAGAATCTATAGTACACAGGGAGCCGATGGGAGCACTAAAAAAAGACTCAAATTGTTGCATCTTGCCAAGGAGCACGTTACTATTCCATAAGCAAGCCTTTGAATATTACTTTTACCAAAAAATTCACCATTTAGTCTAGGAAATAGCATGGAACACATTACCCCTCCCAACATTAGCTATAACTAATATTTTATCACCTGCAAACCACGTATAAAAATAACCAACATTCTGATGTATAGGAATCCAGATGAAGAAAACCATTTAGGTGAAATTATTGTGTGTAAATATTTAATACATTTTCTCAATGCATTGAATATATGCAATTTGATTATGTGAGGTATGTGTGTGCATGTCCATAGCATTGAGTGATAATTGAGGCTTATTAAAGGCATGGACCCACTTGCTACTAACAATTATTAAGAGAATTTTCATAGAGAATAAGAGAATAAGGGTAAATCTGTAACATTGATCAATCCTTTGTCTTTTTACATGCGAATATATGCCAGTGAAGTGAATGCGAGTCCAACATTCAAAGAACAAATCCCTAGAAGAGATTGCATTACCTATAGAGGGAAAAGCCTGAATATGCCGCTTCTTCCCACCTGTCATGCTATTTCACACATAACCTTCCAACATTGCATCACTCATGCCATTCTTATCTTAATGCTTCTGTAGACTATCACTGGGTTGCCCCCTTAAATGGAAATCCATAAAGATTATGGCTACTTTGGCCCTTGGTTATCATGACTTTTCCATTTGCTTTTTATTATAAGTTGCATGAGACTACTGTGGCTCTTGGTTATCATGACTTTTCCATTTGCCTTTTACTATGAAGATTATGGCTACTTTGGCTCTCGGAATAGAAGTTAATGAATGATTATGAAATTTTTGGTCTTCCAGAGAATTGGTGTGTGCGTAACCACGACGTTCAGGCCTGAATTTATGCTTTTATTTTTAATTTCTGTAAAAATGCTATTTTAGCATTCTTCCCCAAATCCACTATAAGACCTAACCTCCTCTTCCATACTGTATCATGATTGGTATCAAAGTTTAAGAATCCATAGATCCATCTCAATCTTCTTTTTCTTTTTATTTTAAACCTTTAGTTTTGAACATAAAAAATTAAACAATAGGAAAAAAAGAAAGAAAAAAGAAAAGAAATAACAAAATATTATTTGGATCGCCGACCCAGTAACCAACAACTGCTAAATATAGCAGCACACCGAAACTTCTCCCATGTTCCCCGACGATAGTTGTCGCCACCCAGTTCATCTGCCGCCAACATCATACTCTCCTATCAACCCAAACCACCTCTCTAATCATCTATTCCATTCATTATCTCTCGTTTTAGTCTCCTTCCTCCTATTTGAGACTCCAGAGCAATGGCATCAATCTCCTATAACTCAATCCTTAGGAAATCACTATGGCCGACACCCCGATTCGCCTCGCCGACACCCGAGAGATCACTACCATCATCTTCATTTGGAAACATTATCTGTCGATGCCCCCGATTCGCAACTCCACCTTCCCAAAACTCACTGCCTGCTGACTACTACTTCATTTTCGACAATAAATCACTAAAATCACTGCCTCTCGATCTTCACTCCCCAACTGCCTTCTCTTTCAATCCACAACCATCAGATCTGACTTCAATTTGACCCACATTAAAGGAAGATTGAGTCATTTCAAACACCAAGCTTGACCTGAACTCAATTTTGAGTTTATTCAGTTGCAAACTCGACCCCATTTCATGCTAGACTCCGTATAATCTTCAACTGGATCCACAGTCCAACCTACTTGCAGAACAAATCCATTAGAGGTTATTAAATATTGGAGCCTATTTCAAACTCGACTTAATCCTCATTCGAGCCAGGTCGAGATTCTTAGGTATTTTCTAAACTTTTTAAGCTAAATTTTTTAATTTTGAGTTAATTCTCTATGGGATTCATATTTTGCAACAATACATCTATATTGATGTTGATCCATAGTAAGTGGAGTGTGATATGCATGACATTGTCTCGGATTTTCGATGCTTTTAGTGATTAATATGGTTATGAAGATTGAAAGAGCAACCTTGAACACTTATTCAGTTATTTTCCTCTAACTTCCTACAAGAGATGGCTTTATGCACGAATAAAGTTGGAGGTAGATTCTTCTTTTTGGATGGAATACAAGAAATGCCTCTGTAGTCAGCCAATCCAAGGCGGTGGTCGGCAATGGTGTCCAGTGGTGACGGTCGCTGGATGGGTGTTCTCTTCCATATTGGAATCGATCGGGATCTCGAGGAGTTTATTCTTTGAACTGGAGATCTGGTGTTGTGACAAAATACAAAACACCATATTTGAATTAAAATCATATGACATATGGATGGTGTGATTTGTTGTTGGATCCATAATAGCAAACACCATAGGAGTGGCTCGAAACTGAGCTGCATTTCATGACATGAGATTTCAGGATACAGATCGACGATTGTGGTTGATCAAAGCGTGGATTAAGAAATTAATATCAAATTAAGATGATCCAAGAGTGAAATTCTTTATTTTTCAACATTCTAAGTCAGTGGTTGATGTGGGTTGGGCAAAATCAACTATTTGGAACAAGTTTTCTGCAGATCAGCAGTGGTCAATGATGATTAACGAGTCGACGTTGACTGGAATGATCAATGATTGATAATTGGCTAATTGTCTAATGATGATATATGGTATAGTGTTTCATGGTGATGGTTATGGTTGCTTCATGACATGGTGTAGCATGATAATATATAATCGTCTATGGTTTATCTCTGGATATGGCTTTTTTTATCAAGGTGAAGTACGGTATAGTGATTACATTTCTTAGGTACAAATATAAGAAGTAATTGTGAGTGCTCAAGTGATTATGATGTTATGACCAAGATGGAACATAGTGTAGCAATTATGATCATTCGATGAAGAGCGTGGTGAAGTAGTCATAAATATTAAATAGAGCATGATATAAAGATTATAAGTGCTCAGTAGAGAGAATGTTGTAGTAACCGTGATTGTTCAATAGAGTATGGTTTAATTATCATCAGCGCTCAGAGAAGAGCATGAACTCCGTCAGTGTTGTGCTTAAAGATTTATCGTTTCACTGTCTGTCCCAAACCAGGATAAAGGAGGAGGGTTGTGCTAGGCCGGTGACAGCTAGCATAAAATATTGTCGCATATTATGACATGAGCCAAAATATAAATTTCATTGGGGCATTCCCTACTGAGCGATACGCTACATTGGAGCCCGGATGTAGTGAAAAATGTATGAGAGTTGCTAGGTCGTCGCCCAAAAGACGCCCGAATGTGGTGTCAAATATTCAAGGGTTCCCACATCTTAATGAGCGGGTGAAGGTAAAGAAATTAGCTCATAAATATAAATATAAATATAGATTTCGGTTGGTATCGTGAAATATAGATTCCCTTACAGGTAGATTAGCAGAGTTAGTTGATGTTATGATTAGAAAGAGAATTAATATTTTGTACGTGCAAAAGACTAAATGGGTATGTGAGAAAGCTAAAGTCATAGAGGCTTGGAGTTATAAATTTTGGTATACGGGTAGAGATAGAAATTGTAATAGGATAGATGTGATCATAAATAAGCAATTACTTGGAAATGTAGTGGAGGTTAGGAGAAAGAATGATAGAATTTTATTAGTTAAACTTATTTTAGATAGAGAAATTTTTAATATCATTAGCGCTTATACACCACAAGTAGGACTTGATGAATCCAGTAAACATCAATTTTAGGAGGATCTAGATGAGATAGTACAAAAAATACCCTCTAGAAAAAAAACTATTTATTCGTGGTGATCTCAATAGGCATGTAAGAACTAGTTGTAATGGGTTTGATAGTATACATGGAGGATTTGGTTTTGGAGAAAAAAATAAAGCAGGTAATTCAATTCTAAATTTTGCTTTGTCTTATGATTTGATTTTAGTGAATACTTGGTTTAAAAAGAGAATTTCTCACTTGATTATTTTTAAAAGTGGATCGAATGCGAGCCAAATAGATTTCTTTTTAACTAGGAGGGTAAATAAAACTAATTGTATTGATTGTAAAGTAGTGTCAGGTGAGAGTGTAGTTACCCAATATAGACTCTTAATTTTAGATATTTAGATTAGGAAGAGACTTAGAAAAATTAAGTATAACTTAGATCCCAAAATTAAGTGGTGGCGATTAGAAAGTAATCAAAAAGTTTTTGTAAATAGAGTAGTACAAGAAGCAGATTGGAGAGACCATGATGATTCGAATGTAATATGGAACAAAATGGCTAGCTGCATTAAAATGATAAGTAAAGATATATTTGGTGATCGAGAGATAGTGCTCCACCATGTAAAGATACATCATGGTGGAATAAAGAGATAAAAAATACTATTAAGATTAAGCGAGACCTTTATAGATATTTGAAGAATAATAATAATGATGATAGAATAAGTTTTGAGAAGTATAAACTAGCGAAGAAAGAGGCTAACAAAGTTGTTCGGGATGCAAAAACTAAATTAAATAAACAAGCATACGAGAAGTTGGATAATAAAGAGGCAGAAAACGATATATATAGAATTGCTCGAATAAGAGAGAGAAAGTTTAGAGATTTATGTACTGTAAAGTGTATTAAAAATGAAGATCATACGGTTCTAGTTCGAGACGAAAAAATTAAAGAAAAATAAAAAGATTATTTTAATAGATTATATAATGGTAGTTTTACTCAAGATTTAGGAGATCTTATTATTCAATGTGAGGATATGAATCGTAGTTTTATGCGCAAAATTAAAGAGTCTGAAGTAAAAAAGGCTTTGAAGAGAATGAAATTAAGAAAAACTGTTGGTCCAGATGAGATTCCTATAGAGGTATGGAGATACTTAGGAGAGATTGGTTTGAGGTGGCTGACAGATTTTTTTAACAAGATTTGGCAAACTAAGAAAATACCAAATGAATGAAGAAATAATACCCTAGTACGTTTATATGAGAACAAGAGTAATATTCAGAGTTGTTCTAACTATCGAAGAATAAAACTCATGTGTAATACTATAAAACTTTGAGAAAGGGTAATTGAACATAAATTGCGACAAACTGTTAAAATATCGGAGAACTGGTTTGGATTTATGTCGGGGCGATCGACGACAGAAACTATTCATTTATTTCGTCAACTTATAGAACGATTCCGAGAGAGAAATAGAGATTTGCATATGGTATTCATTGACTTAGAGAAAGCCTATGATAAGGTACCACGGGAGATACTTTGGTGGACATTGATGAAGAAAAGAGTTCTATCAAGTATATCGATATAATTAAGGACATATATGATGGAGTAGTAGCCAATATCAGAACATGTAATGGTTTAACAAGTGATTTTTCTATCACAATTGGATTACATCAAGGATTTGCATTGAGCCCATTCTTATTTGCTATAGTGATGGATGAGCTTACTAGAGCTATTCAGTATGAGATATCTTGGTGTATGCTATTTGCTGATGATATTGTCTTAGTTGATAAGACAAGAGTAGGGGTAAATACCAAGTTAGAGTTATGGAGGTACACGTTAGAATCTAGAGGTTTTAAATTGAGTAGGTCTAAAACAAAATATATGGAGTGTAAATTTAGTAAACGACGGACCATAGATTATAATGCTGTAAAACTGGATGGGCAAGAGATACAAATGAGCAGCAGTTTAGATATTTGGATTCTATTATTCAGAATGATAAAGAGATCGATAATGATATTAACCATAAAATACAAACTGACTGGTTGAAATGGAGGAGGGCAACAGGAATTTTATGTGACCGTAACATTCCGTTAAGATTGACGGAAAATTTTTATAAAACTACTATTATGCCAGCTTTATTATATGACACGGAATGTTGGGCTATAAAAAAACGTCATTCATAGAAAATAAGTGTAGTAGATATGTGCATGCTCCGCTGGATATGCGGCAATATTAGGAGAGATAAAGTGAGAAATGAAGATATTCGTACTAAGCTAGGTGTAGCTCTCATCGATGAGAAAATGCAAGAAAATCGATTACGATAGTTTGGTCATGTACAACGTAGGTCTACAAATGCACCAGTTCGACGAGGGAAGTTTATCAATGTAGGACAAGTTAAAAAAACGAAGGGAAGAACGAAAAAAATATGGATGGAAGTGATACAAAAAGATATGGATTCTAGAGGTTTAAATGAGGAGATATTACTTGATAGAAATGAATGGAGAAGGACTATCAAAGTGATCGGTCCGGCGTGATTTTTTTTTGGTTCATGTAGCCTACCCCAAATATTTGGGATGAAAGGCTTAGTTATTGTTGTTGTTGTTGTTATTATTGTTACTCAGAGAAAAGTATGGTTTAGTGATCATGAGCACTCGAGTATGATGATGGTGATGAATGTATGTGTTGTTCCCAATAGGTGGAACATGGGATATGCACGATGGACGTCTATGAAGTGGATGGTTAGAACAACGGGATTTAGCCAAGTTGCACGACTCATTGGATACGAGTTAAGGTGAAGATTGTTGGGCTTGTATCTAGCATCCTTTGTGTATCCAAATGGTCACTAATCTAATTGGCTTGGGATACCACTCAGATGATAGTTACTATCCTGGTAGTGTTTGAATAATAACACTATATTTTTTTTTTGTATGTGTTATGACAAGAGAGGGTTTTTATTATTATGAGAGATGCAGCCATGTTGATTTAGAGAGCTAGAGAGATAATTGGAACTCTTCTTCTAATCTTTTTTTTATAGTGAGTTTTTATTATTGTCCCGTTTTTCTTATAGTCAAATTTGGCCAATTGAACCACGTTATTTCTCTATGTTCTTCTTGTGATTACTGTATATTTCTATCTCACTTGCTCGATGTGATGATCTCGTAATATTTCAAGATCTGATTGGGGAATTTAATCCTCAACAATCATTTGTTAGATAGAAATGTCGGATCCTTTAAGAACATGATGGGCTTTAAATATTGAATATCAATCTAATCCAAAAAGTTAACTGATAGGTAGAGATCTCACTTCCATTATACTTAAACCCATGAACTTCTATTGTCCTACTTCTATCCGATGCGGGACTATACTCACATATGAGTTTCTAACACCTGGCACTAGGCAAGTGTCATTTGCTAATCAGTTAGATGCTTCATTGACTAAGCCTCTTAGTATATGGAAAGTTCAATTTATTTATAACAAGTTGTGCATGTAAGATGTGTATGCTCTGACTCAAGGAATTGTTTAAAATAAAATGCGTAAAGAGTGTTATGTAAAATAATTAATCATATAAGAAAAGTGGGAGTGATAATTTAGTTCATCTTTCACAATCTCTTTCAAATATTCTATCCTCTATTTTCCTCTATTCAAAAACTATAATGCTAATATTCTAACTTTATCACAAGTAGCTTTCCGCATGGAACATGAGCAATTTTAGAAAGTATATAGTACTTGAACATATAGCTTTTTTTTTAGCCAATATATTTTCCTTTGCAAAATGTTTTATATTTTTACAAAATTCAAAATTTTCCACACCTTGCATGGAACATGATTCAAGGATATACCAAAAAGGACATGTTTTTTTTTTAATAAAAAGGGTGGGGTCACAAACTCGAGCACCGCAGCCTTAGGCCCCAAGTCTACTTATAGCAAAAAGAACAAATTTAAAACCAGTCACTTGTAATCACTTCATAGAACAATGAAACAACCCAAGAACTTGAAATATTAGTATATAAAATAACAGAGGAGGTCATCTTCACGAAGATGAAAAGAGAGAAGGGATTCGTATAGCCAAACCCCAAAAATTTGGATTAAAGGCTTACTAAATTCAAAATAACCAGTTAAATAACAGAAGAACATCAGACATTTTGAAGTTAAACTACTTTTCAATTGAAAACTAACCTCAAATCCAGAATTTATTCCTGATGGAATGCCACAGTAAATTCCACATCCATTGTGTTCAATTTCACTAGAAAACAAGATATATTTAATAAGCACCATCACATAATAGACTTTTACTAACCATCTAAAATAACATCTCAGCTAACCATTAGGAACAGATAACTGATTTACAAGTGAAGCAATATTTAAATTCAAGCACATATTTTAGAACTGATACATATCTCTGACCACTCCTATCTAAGTGAGAAACTATATTTCTCCATAAAAAGGAAGGAAGACTAAGCGATTAAAGAACCACCTTAGAAGTCCATGAACTGGTTCAGGAGCGTGGACAATCTCAGCACCATGAACAAACCCCAAAGCCTGTGTGAATTTAAAATAAAGAAATTAGATTCTAGACTGCAGTTCCAAGGTAATGTAAAACGGAAGAAAAATGATAATCATAATCAGAGAGCAATATATATTTCAGATCTACATGAAGACAACTTCTACACAGTTCATAGTAGTGAGGGATGCAATCTTCATGTCTACTTGAGATTCACCTCCATGCAATAACAGGACAAGTTCACCGATAACAAAAATAGAAAGCAACTCTATAATTTTACAAAGCTACTAAATGACATAACTCCAGTCACCTTGTATTCTTGTCCTCCCTATTGCTACCATATACTTTCCAAGCATCCAGAAAGCCACTCTCATCATCTCAGAAACATTATTAACCAGTACATTTGTCATGCATCAACAGGAAACCATGTCCTCTTTAACAAAAGTTCGTAAAGATCTACTCCAATTATAAACTATAAAGCATTTTATCTACTGCTATATTTACACAAAGCACATTCCCCTGCACTTTGCTAATGCACTACTGATCCTAGTAGGTCCCGCTCTTTAACCCCACTCAAACATTGCTAGGATAAAAGTAATGGCACTCAAAGTTCTAATTTTAGGAATGTCTCAACTCTGAACTGCGCGTTTAGTTATCTAAAAGAACAAAGTAAACTAACATTACAACAGAAGAATTCTAAATGTTAGCTAAAGCTAGTGTGTGATGCTAACACGCATTAATGAAATGTACGAAAAGATTTACAAATCAGTAGTACTATCAAACACCTGGTGGCCAAGACAAACACCCAATATTGGAACGTCCTCGCATTCAAGAAGTATATCCAAACATATCCCTGTGAAACCAAAATTCAAACATTTATGACCCCAAATCCAACTTTTATGATTGCAATAGGCCTTAAAAAAAAAGGCAAGTTAGATACCTATGTCTCTTGAACATGCAGGAGAACCAGGACCAGGCGATATGACGATATTATCGAAAGCCTTCTCTTCGTACAAGAGACGACGAACATGCTCCATCGTCCACTCATCATTGCGAATTACAACAGGCGGCACTAAACAATATAATGCTAAAAATCAGAACTTTTTTCAAGGCAAGCTCCCATTCTATTCGCCAATTCAGTTAAGATTTCACTTCTCCAGCAGCAAAATTGTATGAATTGTTTTAGGGTTTCGAGAAAGAGATCTGACCTCCATTGACGACGGACAACTCTTGATAAATGTTGTAAGTATAGCTATCGTAGTTATCGATCAGCAGCGTCCGCACAATCTTTTCCCGCGCAAACCCTTCCCCCTCGTCCACCGCCTCCAGGAGGCGGTCCGATCGTCCTGCGTGGCACCAGAGCTTCGGAATCGAGATGCTGGCGGCGGAAACGGCGGCGTCAAGATTGGGGGCGGAGGCGGGGAAGCGGAGCGCGAATCTCAAAAAAGGCGAGGGATGCGATGCTTCGCCCCGCAGGCTGAGGAGGCGCGGCGGCGGTGACCGGATCCCGAGATACGCCGACATCGCTATCCCTTTACGCTTTAGCTTAAATTTATTTTTATTTATTTTTTGGGTTTTGGGGGGAGAGAAGGGACTGGGGGGAGACGGGAAAAAAGAAAGAAGCCGCGGCGGGTTCATATTCTTTGAGTTGGGGTAAGTTGCGCCTGCGGAGAAAATAGCTTTAACATGTGTCTGTAATAAAAAGGGTGCGACTGGTGGACAAGTGGCTTTCGAGTTGGGGGCGGAAAGCTACGGCCGACGACCGTCGCCGTCAAATTTTTTGTTCTCTTGCGGGTTTGTTAAGATTTTGTCATTTTTTTCTCAACAAAAAATATTTGCAAAGATGAGGCATAACAAGTGGCAATATAATAAATTTTGGCGGCGATAAAAGAAAAATTCTTTGCCGCTTCCAAGTGGGAGTTGCTAAAAAAGCACACCACTTTTTTCAATGAGCTCACCAGATAATAGAAAATGTACCTTACTTTTCTTAATGTACTCACCAGACAGTATATTTTGATTCTATTAGATCGGATAGTTCTTAAATGGGCTCCCGCTTTAGTTTTCACTAAATGCCTAAGTATTTATTGTAACGACCATTTTTTTTTTCAAATTTTTGAAATGAAAAAAAAAAAATCTGAAAATAATAATAATAATAATAAATATAAATATATATGGGGATTTGTTTGGATATAAATCTGAATAGTTGAGAAAAATCGGATAGAAATCTAAATAGTTGAAAGGAAATCAAATCTTAACCAAAAAAATAAATATTTTTGTTGATCTCAACTAAGTAGGCTATATCTTAATCCAAAACCTCATTCTCATCTCTCTTCGGGAATGCTGAGAAATTGGAACGCTTGCAGGACGTACGGGAAGAAGAAGAGCGGAAACAAGGAAGGGGAACGACTCAGCCAAAGGTGAGTTATCTTACTCACTTTAACATGCTACATCTATTTTTTTTAATTTAAGGTTTAATCTTGAATAGATAATCCTTAGCGCCAATATTTTATACACAACGAATGGCAGTGTGCAGTAGCTTAGTTCCTTTGACACCTTCAAAAAGTCTGTGTTTCAGATGTTCAGACAAAAAGACATCTGTCATTAGAAGTTAATTATAGCCATCTATTCATTATGTATACATCTTTGTATTGTTCGTACTAATCTGCACTGTTAGTTAGTTGTCTTTACTAGATAAGATTTTACACTGTAGGCCTCAGAAAATATTTGATTTAACTTGGTTTAAATTAGATTTTAGTAAGTCTTATTGTTACATTACATTTGTTAGTAGTTGTATCCAAGTATTAAACCCTCCACTGCTGGAGATTACTTTGTGTGATGTTGGATGTCTTTTTAGGAATCGGTGATTTTCTTTTGTATCTCGAAGGTACTTATGCCTGTACTGGCATCGTAAAAGCCAGCTTGTATTTCCTTATCCTCACTATAGATTAGTATTCTTTCATAGAGATTATCCATGTTTTCCCTGTATAAATCATGCAAGATCATTTTGTAAGCTAATTCCTTTTTCTCTTTGAAGTAATTTTCATTTTCATGTTAGGAAAAAACTTGGAAACTACGGAAAACTCTTGTTATCCAGAATTGTGTCCATTAGTTTTGCTTACCTGCATGGTTCCATTCTTTTCTTAGCAGAACCATGCCTCTTTTCCATACTTGTATTCAAAAGCATAATAACTACTGACGAGAATGACTAATTCGCCCAGTTCCAGCTGTATATCTTCTTCTTCTTTTCCTGCTTCTGCTTCTTCTTCTTTTCCTGCCTCTGCTACTGCTTCTTCTTCTTCTTCTTCTTCTTCTTCTCCATCTTCTCCTCTTTTTTTTTCTGCTTTTGCGTCGGCTGCTGCTGCCCTTCTTCTTTATTTGGTTGCACTGACATTTCGACTTCGGAGAAATTTTAAATGCGCAATCGAAAATTCATGTAATTGTACAACCCATGCAATTGAAGATAACAGAATTGTAAGCAACCCAACTATGCCAGCAAATGGAACATCAAAATTTCCAAAAATAAAATCTCAAAATTTTCTTGTTAAACAATCATGAACTATGCAGCCAAAGTATGCCAGCAAAAGGGACCATGTATGGTACCTAACCCGAATCACCCGCAACCCTAACTTGGGTAAGCCTCGGGGTAGGGTCGGCGAGATGATCCGGCCGAACCCAACGCCGGTGGCCGCCGACGATCTCGACTCCATTGATCTCTGCTGCTGCCCTCGTCGGTCGAAGCTTTGGGTTAGAGTCGGCGAGGCGATTCGGCCGAGACGAGCGCAGGTAGCCGTCGACGATCTCGGCTCTATCAATCTCTGCCACCGCCTTGTTGGATTGAAGGATCCTCTTTTCTTTTTTTTTTCTTTTGTTTTTTTGGATGGTTGATTTCTTCTTCTTCTCGTTTCTCTTTCTGATTCCTATAGTGATCACAGTGGAGATAACCTTAGGGAAATTTTAAATGCGCACATATGTACCAGTGAGCACCCTTTCCCCTATGTTGTAAACCACTTTACTATCTAGTATGTGGTGCGCATTTAGACTACCTGCAACCTTGCAGGCAACTTTTAGGAAATTCTAAGTGCGCACCTATTTCACTAGTGAGCACCATTTCCCCTATGTTGTAAACCACTTTACTATCTAGTATGTGGTGCGCATTTAGACTCCCTGCAACCTTGCAGACAACTTTTAGGAAATTCTAAGTGCACACCTATTTCACTAGTGAGCACCATTTTCCCTATGTTGTAAATCACTTTACTAAATAGGTTGTGGTGTGCAGGTAGAACTACCTGGTTGTAGTGCAGGAAACTCTTGGGAGTTCTAAATGCGCACATCTCTGCTAGTGAGCATCCTTTCCCTATGTTGTAATTCACCTTAATTATATAGTATTGGGTGCGCATCTAGAACTATATCAACATTGCAGGAAAACTTTAGGGAATTCTAAATGCACACATATTTTACTAGTGAACACTACTTCCTCTATGCTGTAATTTACTCTACTATATAGAATGGGGTGCGCATTTAGGAAATCTACTTCTTCTTCTTTTTTTTTCTGTTTCGGCTACTGCTGCTTCTCTTTCTCCTTGCAATGATAAGTCAACTTTAGGAAATTCTAAATGCACACATATTTAGTAGTGAGCCCCATTTTTCCTATATTGTAAATCACTTTATTATACATTATATTGGAAATAAAGCCCGAAAAGACACCGTATAAATGCAAATTGTTATTGTATAAGATTGGTGATAGATAATTAAATTACCGCAACGTTATATTGTCACTGATATTGTTACTGTTTACTGAACTCTAATTATTATCACCGATCTACATACTGAACTGAAATTTACTGAAATCATAAATTATATCGAAATTGATAATTAACACCGAACTTGATATACACTGGGGATTTAAGGGAAAATTTAGGTTTGTATGAATTAGATGGCTGAACGTAACTGTACTGTGTCACTGTTTCCCACTTGTGGGAGGATCGGGATAGGCTCCGATCAAATTACTGCGCCACTGTTTCCCATTTTTGGGAGGATCGGGATAGGCTCCGATCAACTACTGTTCCGTTTTCCCGGGGGTAGACGGGGATGCGTTCAGCTCAGCTATATTCATATTTTCTTGAATTTTCAAATACCATAACTAAAAGATATTAATTGTAAAAATTTAAAAGACATCGATTAAAGTAATAGTAATGATAAGTATAAATACGTAAAATCTTCTGTCCTTCATTTGCATGATTGTTCCTAACATTGAGATATTATTATTCATTATTTTTTTGTTGTTCTTTATTATTTAATATTGGGTCGCTTTGCTGGCGATCCTGGTTATGCATGACCAGATGCAGGCCTCTATCAAGAGGTAGATCCACCAGTGGTAGAACATGATATGTTGTACTTTCAGGAACAAGCAGATCTGCAGGAGTGATTACTTCCTTTTGTTAGCTGCTTTCTTTTTAGAGAAATGTAATAAGTGCACATGGCGCTATATTTAGTTTCATATGAGACAGTCCTTTTCTTTTCAGAAAGAATTTATCTGTGGTGACATTTGTTAATTTTATTTTGAGGGAATTTATTATTGCTTTGTTTTGATAAAGAAAATTTTCATTTAGTTTCTGCATGTTATTCATATTAAATTGCAAATGGTGACTGTAATATTTTGTTTGAGGCTCGTCGAGTTACCATTCGATGCCGAACGTTCCAGCTTTTCACACTACTGGAAGTGGGGCGTTACATTTATTTCTTCAGCTGTCACTTCATAAATAGAATCAAAATCAAATACGAACTTTTTAAACGAATAAGACTTTAGTATTGTGCTCCAATTATTAAAGCACGTGCCAATTTCAACATATATTAATTTTTTAAAAAGAGACCGTCTTTGTGCCTAATTAGTTAGAGTTGCATATCTACAAAGAAAGTTGGGTTGGAGCGGACGGCACTCAATCAAATAATCCGTATTTTGAATTCTATAAGGAGTGTAATTAGTATGGTGTGGTACTTAAAAAATTACACGGTGCAGTTAGAATTTCCCTTGCTCTGTGTGCATATTTTTTGGGTTTGGCAGGTAGGCTGAACTCCTTTTATCCCTCCCGAACCCTATGGCATCCGAATTCGTAAATTACAAAAAACATAGGGGTTTTTACATATCTGTTGCTTACATTTTTAAAAATTAGAATTTAGTCCCTCAAATTTTCATATTTATAATTTAGTTCCCAAATTCTTTAAATTACCTCGTTTTAGTCGCCAACCATATTTTTGACCCAAATTTCTCATTATACCCCTGAATTACTTGACTTTAATCATCATTTTCCTCTTCTAATTGGGTTCCCTCTATATTCTTTTCCTCTCTCTCTCTTCTCTCCCAGTTAATTTCCAAAGTGAAGTAACTCAGAGGAACCCAATAAGAAGAGAGAAGAGAGAAAAAGAAGAAGACTAAAGAGGAGAACCCAATAAGAAGAAGAGATGAGGAAGAGGGAAGGAAATTACTAGAGTGAAGTAACTAAGGGATATAACGGGAAATTCGGACTAAAAATATAACTGGAGGACTAAATGAGGTAATTTAAAAGATTTGGGGACTAAATTCTAATTTTTAAAGATTCAAGAGACATACGTAAAAACCCTAAAATTATAATTAATATTCAATAAATATTTGTCTTAAAAACAAAAGTGGGAAAAATAAGCATATGCAAAACAAAAACTAAAAAATTTTAAATAGCTATTCAGAATAGAAATTTCAAATATCAAAGAAAAATATATATTCTCATTGTTATCCAAACACTCATTTAAAAAGTTCAATTAATAATTGTATAATCTAAATCCATATGAAACTGACATGATTTTGTTATGTTGTTGGAATATCGATCCAACCAGCAAAGTAAATGATGTCAATAATATTTCATATTTCTAAGAGGATGATTCAAAATTATATTTCATGTGATGCCCGTAAAAAAATTTAATGAGCTTGGTTGGCCCTTACAATGGGGGGTGGGAAATATTATAATGACACTTTTTTATTTAAATTTCCACATGGTGATGCTTATGACGGCACACCCCGCATCCCTTTTGAATTTTGAATTACCCTACATTTTCTAAGGGCACACATCTATTTTCCATTGAGTTTAATGTCGAAATTTTGATGACCAGGCCTCAGAGGAAGTCCAAAAGATACACGAAAATACGAAAACACTAATCAAATACTGTTGGACGTAATGACGAATATCAAAGTAAAAATGCTTCTGAAAAAATATTCAAAAAATCAAATATATTTGGCATATTACAAACAAGCAACATATTTCTGAGATGCAAAATAATTTTTAAAGAAAACTATATCACGGCAATATTTCAATAAGAACTCAAATTGTGTAAAAACATACATATTCAACAAATACAATCTATGGCATGAATTGCAAAAAGAAAATCCAATCTCCTTCAGAAGAAAATTACAAATAAAACCCACTGCTTTCGAGGACTTCTAATATTATGCAAAGTTTTTAAATGCAAACCAAAATCACGGGTGGTAGCGATTATGTTCTTCAATGTGTTCATGTTTCAGAAGCATGAATATGATATAAAGGATGCAAAACTTGGGGGCAAAAGATTAGATAGTTATGTGCCATTTGCTCGTAATAAACCCAAAGACAATCAACATACAAATAATAATGAATCCAAAATCAGCAAAACTAGAAAATATGTAAATTATGCGAAATTGCTCCTCAATTTTTATAATTATGCTGCATGTAATAACCAGTTTGTGCAACTAATATTGTCTTCTGTATGGTAAGCATCAACTAAAGATCGATCTATATCATTTTGAAACAAAGAAGTTATGAGAATATTTCTCACAAAATTGTAAGCCGAAGAACTTCGGTCATCATAGAGAGGTGCCTCCAAGAAGTTACGAAGCCTCTCTTCGACTTTTCCACAAGAAAGAGGCAGAATCTACAACGGCTGACACTGGGACTTCATTGGCTTTCTTCCTTGACTGTTTCCTGGAGAAATTGATTCTGCTTAACAAATCGGCCCTGCAAGAATAGGCAAATAAGCCATGAGGCACCAAGATGTTGTCGTGAGGGCACAAGAGATGCAAGTAATATAATTGAAATTCAAGCTGTCAAGAAATGTAGGGAGCAAGATCATGGTAATCCAAAGGATGCATTCACGTTGTATTATCTTCTTAGTCAAAGGACTAACTGTGAGTTTCAACGATTTACAGATGCCATTCAAAATCTCAGTGTGGTACACAATTATGTGTGACCTCCCAGGTATTTATATCAGAACTTTTAGCGGGTTCTGGTTGAAACATCACATTCTTCTTAGCTGTGACTTCAAAATATAGACTATTCCAATTTTTTTAAAGATGAGAAAACACAATTAACAACAATTTTAAATGTTTCTATCTAAATAATAAAGACTACATTGGGTCTCAACTAAATCATGATTTGGGGTTAGGGGCAAGGTTTTATATATCGGCCAGTACCAATATATATCACAAAAAACTCGATGCACAATACTCCATAAGTTAGTATTGCTGACATTTCTAATATTACCAACATGATATACCCGATACTGAGAATTCCTATACCATAAATCATCGGTCAATACCAATACTGTTTTTGATATTTTAAATATTGTTTATTATTATAATGGATTAGACCTAATGTAATCATTTTGTTTTAGGTAAAGATACTAATCCAACCAACCCCTCTAAATCTATTATTCAATCCCTTTTTGCCCTTCATGATTAGATTTCAGTTTAGATCTAAGGAAAATCTATGATTTGCAATAAAGAGAATAAATCGGTCAACCTCTCAAACTCCATTGTTGATTGCTTTTCATTAATAATTAGATTTCTGGTTAAGATCTAAGAAAATCTATGATTAGTAGATATAAATCCCAGTGTCATGCTCCCTGTGGACGTGGTGTGTCAGACACATCAATTATCCATAATCCAGATACAAGGACGTAGGCATATATGTCTTTTAGCATAACTATATTTAACTCATATAAATGTGTGCTATAGTTTTCGTTCACATATAAAAGAACTTAAATTTTATTAAAATAATTAGATTTAACAAAAAGGGCAATAATGTATCACATCTTATATAAAATTTCAAATTAATCAACCATTTGCACATTCCTACGTACCATTTATAAGTACCGGACAAGTTATTTCTAGAAGTATCAAACAAGTCAACTTTTTGTTGGGAGAACTGCATATCATAGAAGAAAATTAAAAAAAAAAACTTAACTTTTGAGAGCCAAGGTTGTCTGCTCTGATATTTGGACTATGAGTCTTTCAACCATTACATGAAAGAAAAAAAAAAAAAAAAAGTTTCTATTTTCTGATTTATATTATATTTTTCCCTCAAGAAAACTCCATCAGATCAGCTTCTGACATTTAAAACCCCAGATCTCTTGTATCAGCCCGTATCAGTCAGTATTTATTCATAACAAAGCCACAACAATTATCCTGAGTTCTCTATGGATGCTATTTCTTTTCAATGAGGAACAACTACTGCATTTTAAAACTACTATTATTCTCCAGCACAGGGATAAAGACTTGAACAAAAAAAAAGAACACAATAGATTGCCACAAATATAACAAATGAAAATTGCAATGGAGTAGCAAAAGCTGCCGCAAGCTGATTAAACAGACAACAGGAGGTTGCAGGTGTTTCTTTATATAATGTAAATGACTGTAACAAACAATTGTGAGATCTGAACAAGACGGTAAAGACAGAACCATAGGGAGCATTTTATTGCTATGCAAGTGAATTATGTACCACACAGAAGGCCAATTGTCTATTTCATCAGTACCTATTAGTTCTGATATTTATATTGGAACATTTACAGGATCAATGGCCACAATGCATTTGGATGTGTTGTATTTTGCCGGATGGTCTTTATCATAATGTTTTATCGTTGAGTTGAGAAATATTGGGGATTTGGCCTACCTATCTCCTTAAAAACAAGCTTATAGAGAATTATAAGCATTAACATTATTTTGACAGCATCTCCAGGAAAAAGCTACTCAGCAAGGTTATGAACAAGACACAATTACCTTCATCCGAGGTTTGCAGTCAGCATTCACCTTCCGGACCTGGTAGCGGATCATATCGGAGAAGAGACGAGTCTTTCGCTTCTCCCTGTACCTCAGCACACTCGCTTCTCGTGTCCCTCCACCTTCGTTGTCCGGAAGCAGGTCAATCTCAGCTAATCTTGCCTGCCAAAGATGCTTACTGTTAACTCAAGTTCATGCAGCTAGAGAAGAAGAATACTACAATTTGACTTGCAAAAGCTTTTCTAATGTTACGGGAGCAAAATCACACCCTTCCTCATTCAAGGGAGGAATTCATATTTTTTGCACTTAAATAGCCTCAAATATGTACAAATAACATTTCACACCAACAGATTTCCACCAAAAAATAAAGGAAAGACACTAAAGGACCTCCCAAAATTTAAGTATCTAAAGGTATAACCACTTGCTCTTGGGATAATACTGTATTACTGACTTTGGTTAAGAAGACACCAAAAGTGAAAATCATTAACATGCACAATGACATTTCACACCATCAGCTTTCTGCCAAACAATAAAGACCACAGAGAGTTTAAATAGAAAGAAGGTTTAGCCTTTGCTGTTGGTGGGTTAATTAGAAATAAAGTTAATGACCATTTAATTATCAAATGATATCCGTGCCTACCAAAAAAAATAAGGCAACGTTTTAATTAAGAAAACCAGACAGGTTAATTACGAAAATATTTGCATTTTTTCTAATTTCATCCTCTAAGCCTGTTATCGGGCTGAAACGCAAGGACATATCTTTTATCACAGATGCAATTATGGATACAGACTCAAAATACTCAAACATATAGTATCTTTTCTTTCTGCTGATAAACATTTTGTAGTATCTACTACACAAGAATAGTCACTAGAGAAAGATATCAGGATTAAGCTAATTATATCAGATTTCGCATATTTCCAAGTAAGACAAGATCTACAAACGTCTCTGTCAAAGGAACACCAGTATAGGGATGAGCTAATTATATCAGATTTGGCGTATTTCTAAGTAAGACAAGATCTACAAATGTCTCTGTCAAAGGAACACCAGCATAGGTATGTCCAATTAGCTAACAATATATGAATAGAGTTTTTTCGTAGTACACACTGTCATGCAAGCAGTAATTAACTAGGAAGCAAGGACACGAACACGATTTGGACATAGATTTGGATACAAACATGGGAGAAGGCATTTTTTTAAAAAATAAGGACAGAGACGCGAGAAGGACATAAAAATAAATAAATATATATAAGTATATATTCTTCTATTATTAACATAATAATTTTACTAAAATATCCAAACTGAAAGCACTAACAATATATGCGGATTCATGTCTCTTTATTCCTTTTAAGAAAAAAAAAAAAATATATCTTCAACCATACATATATCTCTTCCCCTCACCCTCATAGGCAAAAATATAAAAGAAAAAGATGGTAATGATTACAGGTCATAAATCATTATAGAATGTAAATACAAAAAATTATTTATTTTCTTTCAAACATAGAAACTGAATAAAACTCATGTGCACTAGAAAACATTAAAGTATAAAACTTCAAAAAATTAACTAGGCATCTGTAGATATTACCAACTTAGTAATGTTTATTTTTTATTATTTTTTTATTTTTTATGGATACAATTTACAAGTAGCTCGAATAAGTCAATAACACGGCATTTTTCCTTTAGTCTATTGGACACACCGTTTAGAGTGTCCGATACAGGTTTTTGCGTGTCTATGGCGTGTCTGTGTCGGATACATATCTGACACGGACACAACAACCCCAACGATGTGTCCGTACTTCCTAAGTAATTAAATACGGATATCCGAAATTTCAGGAGCAAATAAAAACTATACATTATTATGTATTTTGGGATTACAGGTTATGTAGACACTTTCCTAGAAAATAAATACTAATCCATTGTGACAACGACACAAGAATCCGAAAATAAATTCCGTTTTTTTAGGGAAAAGAGGGTCATTCAGTAGGAAACCCTTTTAATGCTCAAAACAATATAAACGATAATTGCTAGATAGACTATAACTACTTTTGATACACACAACCCAATCAATAATGAAACCATACAGTCTAATTAATCAAACAGAATCAAATTCAGTTAAGAGCATCTATTTTCTAGTTATAACATGCATTAATTCAAGCTTTTAGAATACTCTACCGGGATGCATAGGATAAAGAGTTTAGATACATACAGCAATATCAGCAGAAGATTCCGATGCACCAGAATCGCTGGAGATTGGAAACCCCTGATCGCCCCAAGCTTTAACGACCTCTTCGTGATTCAATTTGAGGCCTAAACCCGAGTATAAATGTCCCTCTAATTTACTCGGGCAGGCAGTAATGTCAGCAGCAGCTCTAGATTTAACAACTTTAGACTCATCCTTCATCACTTCCTCCACCTTCTTCATCTTCTTCTTGGTCTTCTTCTTCTCCATTGATGGTAACAATTCAAACTTAGGAACAATATCATTCATTTGCACCATCGGCATCTGCCACGATAAATCTTCACTGTGATCCCCACGAAGCACCCGCCAGATGCTATTTCTCTCCTGCCCAACACCGAGACCAAGCCCAAACTTCCCTCCAATTCCAAGCCCCAATGGGCTCCCAACAAAAGGATTGATGTGCACATTGATATTTGGATTACAATGCGAATACCAATCGTTCACACTAAGCTTCCCAATGATGCTATCAATCCCCTCCACAACCTCATCATTGAAAATCGAATCAATATCATAGCTCGGTGGTGAACCGGGTGGGCTACCCACATGGACCGCAATGTCAGATTTTTCAAATGTACTAATAGGCTTTAACTTGAACTGAAAAGAAGGGCTTCGATCAGGAGACGGTTCTTCGATTAGGAAATCAGATTTATTAAGGGATGGGAAGGCAGGGATAGCGTCGGAAGAGGTGGACAAAGAGGAGGACGAAAGGGAAGACACTGATCCTGAGTATTTCTTGTGGAGGTTCTTAACAGAGAAGACGGCAGGGAATGCGGTGGAGAGGAGAGTGGCTGCTTCCATGAAGGATTGATTGGGTCTCTTTCGAGGTGTTCGGGCTTTTTTGGTGTGAATTGCAAAGGAGGAGACCGAAGACGATATGGAAATGGTGGAAGAGCATCCAGAGGAAGATGAGGGGGTTTGTATCAAGCCACAGGTCCCTCCAGTGCCGAGGAACGACGACATTTGGAACTCCATTGGGGAAAAAGCAGAACTTTAGGTTTTTATTGCTGTATACAAACTACATAGAGGAAGAAATCCCCCAAATGAACAGGTGAATGAAAAGACTAGAAAATTAATGGAGAAGCAGGTAAACCCCAAAATTGAGTGAGACCAAGGAACCAAACCGTGAAATATTTGAAACCCAGATGGGAATCCATGATCAAAGATTTGAATCACCTGCAAAATTCAAACTGGATGAAGAGAGAGCAACATCCCAGAAAAAGCTAGGATCTTGATGCATCTTCATGAGTAAAGATTGGACTTTTATGATGGAAAAATAAAGAGTGCCACCAAAGATACTTACATCGGCTAAAACCCTAACAAAACCCTTTCAATTCCATGATTGGAAAGCAACAACTAGGCGACCAAAAAGAAAACCTCGACACTGTCGCCCCCCTTCTATAAATAGCGACTGGCGAAGCCAGACAAACATCTTTTAGGGAAAAGGTCGAATTTTCTGAGAAATAATAAAAAAGGCAAGAGCAACAAGAGCAGGCAACTCTCTGAGTGAAGAATCTGCTCTGAAAAGGAATCTCATTAGAATCTCAGTGGAAAAGGCAGGTCTTTAATGGCCCAAAACAAGGTGTTGATGGACTTATATGGAAATGGTCAGCAGCCAGAGCACTGTTTCAAATTTTTTTTTTTTTTTTTTTAATACAGAGCATGTATGAGAGAGAGAGGGGGGATTGTTTTTTGCCAAAAAAACTCAAATTTGTAAATAGATAATAATGATATCTTTTACAGTACAAATTTGATTACTGCTACAAATGGCAATATATATTGAAATTATTGCTATAATAAAATTGCAAGCTTCACAAATTTCCTTTCCAATATTTTTCCCCGTCAACTTGCATCACTCCCTCCTTAACATTGACCTATCAACACCTGAATAGTAAAATGGTATCATGCTATAAGATAATGAACATGAAGCAGGTTACCCACCCAATGATGAAACACGTATGGAAGAACAAAAGGCTCCAGCAAAGGTGCAGGCCTTTTTATGGCTTGTGGCCAGAGCAAACAGTGTTAACATGGAGCAAACTACAACGGAGAGGTTGGTAAGGAGCTTTTGTTGTCTTTGCTCCAAAGCAGGAGAGGCGCTGCAACATA
This sequence comes from Dracaena cambodiana, assembly GCA_036321105.1. NCBI lineage: Eukaryota > Viridiplantae > Streptophyta > Magnoliopsida > Asparagales > Asparagaceae > Dracaena > Dracaena cambodiana. The sequence goes on from JAYEPQ010000003.1 coordinate 49,104,459, forward strand.
TCTTTGTAGAGTGCCCATTCATTAGAGGGATTTGAGCTTCTATTGCAACAGTTGATAAACCATTTACAGGTTATCCGATTCCTAATAGCATTGAGATGATATGGAGAGATGATTACCTTGTTAGGCATGCAGAGAATGGGACATCTGGTGTTAGGACTACACTAGGGACGGTGTTGTGCAATGTTTGGCTAGACAGAAATAAGAATATTCAGGAACAAATCTACTTCTGTTGCATCTTGTTTATCCCATATTCATGGTGATATTTTATAGTAAACAGGTATTACCGCAGAATGTGATGATAGCGGCCAAAGCACGCAACCTATCAGACATGACATGTCCACAACTGAGCAAATATACATTCACGATCCAGCCCCCACAAGAAATGAACAAATAGCCAGGAGCGAAGGGAACTTCAGGATGGAGGCAATCACATACCATATACCAATCTGACACCAACTTTACTCTTTATTGCTATATGTACACTCGACTGGCGAGAAAAAGTGTTTGGCCCGAGCCAGAAAAGAGGTTGATCTACTTCATTCGCTTTGCAAATGATTTCCGCTTCGCGGGAACAACAAAAACCATTATCCCGCTCTTTCTTTTCTTCGGTGCTACCTTTTTATTTCCACGGGATGACCCGCATCCCTTTCTAAAAACTCTCCCCCAAAGAAAAAGACAGGAAATGAAAAAAAAAAAAAAAACAAGAAAAAAAAAAACCAAACCTAAGCAATCGACGTTAGATTCACAGTTAGAATACAACTAGAAACGAGCTCAACTTAGAAATCCTAGGACGACTTACTTGCCTACTTCCCTCCTATTCTCCTTCTCGGCATGCTCTGCCCCATTGCCCAAAACAATCCCAATTTGAATCATATCAGAAGGAAAAACTGTGCCGAACTACGTCGAGAGAGAACTCGACAAATGAGAGTTTGACTTTCCACGAATTGAATCAGAAGAAGCGGAATTATCGGCATGACGAATATGAATCAACTTCGGATAAATCGCATATAAAAAAGAGATCATGTAGTGTAGGCTTAAGCTTGTTGAGTGGCTCAGTTCCTTTAATAAATGTTTCAATTGCTTAAAGGAAAAAGGAGAGCCGCTAATAAATGTTTCAATTGCTTAAAGGAAAAAGGAGAGCCGCGTAGTAGCAAAAATCGCTTCATTCATAAATCGAGCATAGCAGTGGGAAAAACCAAAGAATTTGTTGGTACTTGAAATGTTAGAAATAGTAAATAAAAAGAGCAATAAGAAGCGAAAATAACAGAGGCACTTCTCAACCAAAAAGTAAAGTTCTCTCTGATTGTATACTTAGTGAAAGCTAGCACTCTTTATATAATCTCTTCATAGTGAGAGATAACCTTATGTAAACCCTACATCTAACGGTTTCATTAAGTTATTTTAATAAAACGCAGTTGTTTTAGCTCTATAAAGAAAGGAAAAAAAAAATTGAGCAATCAACATGGTGCATTTGAATAAATAATAATAACAATAGTAGTAGTAAAAAGAAAAAGGGTCTATTCTCGAAAATTTTGAAAGGTGTCTCTCATTTCACAAAGGATTAATTACACTCAGATGTATAAATTATCACTCCTAAAGTTTTAAACTCTCATTTAGACTCCGGACCGCAGAAAAAATATATCCATATGAACTTTCCTACCAGTGTTTTTTTTTTGGTCCAAAAGATGTAAATGAGAGTTTTAAAATTTAGAAGTGACAAATTATATATTGCTCACACTATACGGGTGGGAGTATAATTAACCCTTTCACAAAATGGTACAAGTCTCGCACTGAGGTGCCTCCTCCAAAAAACTTTGCAGAGCCGCAGAGCCTGTTTACATCCTTTTTACTAGAAAAAAATAATGGCAAAAATTTTACAAGTCTGCATTTGTAAATCTTCAGAAAAAACATCTCATTGGCTTTCTTCCTCAATTGCCTCCTGGAGAAGTTCAGGCCCTTCTTATGAATCGGCCCTGCGCGAACAAAAGAAAATTTCATAAGGTGTTATTTGAAAAAGATAATAATAATAATAATAATAATAATAATATCTTTTAAACTCAAAATATGAAATATTAAATAGATAAATACTCTTTTTTTTTTAAAATCTAATCAAGATGTTTCCTACTATACCTATTTATTTGCGTGAACGATGCCAAAATACTTTGGTATAATTTTTTCGATTATCCACACGAAAAACAAAAGGAAATTATCCAAAATCCAATGGCCAAATCATAAGATTTAAAAAATAGGCTTGACAATAGAAGCAATATAGAAAATTAATAAAAGCCACTAAATTTAGTTTACCTAATTCATGAAAAATGGGTATTCTGTAAAGTAAAGTATTTGACCATGTTACATTAAAAATTGGGTGTCTTCAAATTTAGCACTTTTACACTGATTCTGACTAAAAGTTACTCTCTCATTTTTTATTTTTTTATTTTCATGACTATTTTCAATAAAACAATCAAGCAAAAAAACAAAAAATTAGAAAACCGATAGATCCTATCAGGATATTCTCACTTTTCATGAACCAATCAGTCCCTTAATGTTACTCACGCACAAAAACAGTAACGAAGAGAAGGTGTGAGATAGAAGTAGTAAATCTTACACTTGCCCTCATCCGCGGCCTGCGATCAGCGTTCACCTTACGGACCTGGTACCTGATCTTCTTGGAGAAGAGCCGAGTCCTCCGCTTCTCTCTGTACCTCTGCACGCTCGTGCCTCGCTGTCCAGCTTCACTGTCCAGAATCAGATCAACGTCTGACAGCCTGGCCTGCCGGAAGAACTTCATATTGTCAACCCCAGTTCATTCAGCTACGAAAATTGAATACAAGACCCAAATACAACTTGCCCCCACTGGACTTGAATCAAATTCTTAAACCATTGGAGCTTCAAAAACAGTTGGTTAAAAAAAATAAAAACTGTCTAATTTACTGATACTCTTTATAACTGATATTACACATGGATACGTTAAGACATATCCTCTAATTTACGGTACCATTTAGGTGTTTTCAATTTTTTTTTTTTAAATAACTTGACTTTGTGTCGACTGAACCAATTTCTTGTATGAAGAGATCGATCTATTTGTTTGTTTTCTGCAATGCCAAAACAGATACGGGCATTTTGTTTTGAAGAAAATAAGAAAAGAAAATGAAATTATTGTCTAGACTCTAGATTGTAGACATTGAATATAAATAATAAGGTTTAGTTAGTAAGTTATGTATTATTAACTGAACTTGTGTATTTATAAGTATCTGATACTCTTGCGTGCGCACACGTCACAATTGCAATTGGTATCTGAGATTGCAGACGGAGGGGGTGCAAACAAATAGGAACTACAAGTTACAGTGACACTCCAAGATGTAGCAGTAAAAGTTTATTCCCAAAAATGGCAAAATTTCTACTGTTTTTTCTTCTTTTGCTAAGATCAGACTTGAGTAACTACAACCTTTCATAAATGACATCGAATATATCAACATACTAACGTAATGAATCGATCAATTGCGCATAAAAATTTCTGGCAGCTGAACTATTCACTCTACCAATATCCTTTAGAAGTTCATATATGCAATTCAGATGCGATGCAGAATTAGAAACGTACATGTATATCGGCCGAGGATTCAGGAGTGCCCGATTCGTTGGAGAATGGAAACTCGTGGCCTGACCAAGCCCTGAGGACATCTTCATGGTTCAGTTTCAGGCCCAAACCACACTTCAACTCGACCTCTGAGGAACCTGCCCTAGTAGCCTCTGTCGCTGTTGCTGTTGCTGCTTCTGCAGGTGTAACAACCTCAGGCTCATCCTTCACCACCTTCTTCTTCTTCTTGCTCTTCTTCTTCTTCTCCGGCGGCGGCAATGCATTGAACTTGGGAACAAGGTCACCCACCGGCACCGTGGTTGCAGGCCTCCACCAGTCCCCATTATGGGCTCCACGGAGCGCCTGGCCAATATTGTTCTTGACAAGCCCATATCCAAACCCCATAAGACTCCCAAGGTAAGGATTGGAACTTGAGACACAATTCTCCATGCTCAAATTCCCCATAATACTATCGATCCCCTCCCCTGCCTCCTCATCAAGAATGGACTCAATGTCGAAGTCTGGGGAGTCTGGCGGGCCAGGCTCCTGGTACTCGATGCAGGACTTCTGCGGGCTCATGGGCTTGGATTGGATGCGGAGGGAAGGTTGTCGGTTAGGACAGGAACCTTGGATGAGGAACCCCTCTTGGTCGAGCACCGGTAACGGTGGGAGGAGGTCGGAGGGGGACAACGATGAGGAGGGCAATGAGAAGAATGGCTTGGTGTGCTTGGTGAGCTTGTGGAGGTTCTTGGTGGAGAATAGGTTGGGATAGATGGTGGAGAGGAGCACGGCGGCCTCGGAGTAGGACTGGTTGGGTCTCTTCCGAGGCGTGCGGGCTCTCTTGGTTGAGATGGCGAGGGGGGAGTTTGACGATTCGGAGATGGTGGATGAGGGGGATGAGGAGGAGGAGGAGCGGCCGGAGGAGGGGGAAGGGGACTTTATGATGTCGAGGTCGAACCCGTAGGTCCGGCCGCCGCCGCTAAGGATCGACATTGTGGATGCTGTTCAAGATGAAGAATTTAGGACCAGTTGGGCTTCAGAATGTAACAGATATTACCGGTCTAAAACAAATGAGAATGCGCAGAACTCAACGGAGCAGTGCTAAACCCTAAACCCCTGGCACTGAAGCATGAGACAGAGCTCAGTAAATCCAAAAAATGCCGAAACCCATGTTGAATTCGATGAGAAGGAATGTGGGGAACCATCAAAATCCAATCTTTATGCAAGAAAACACAAAAACCCCAAGAAATGGGTGGAAACTGGCTTCCAAATTCACTGCGAAAGCCCAAAATCCCCCACACAAGCTCTCAAAATTCATAAGCCAAAAGCACAACAAGCCCAATTCTCCAATCCAACCAAGTCTTCAAATTGAGCACTAGGGAATCTGATGAACAAAGCTCTGCAGGAAGAACAAAAACTTAAAGAACACAATTTTTTTTTGAAGCAGAAACAGAGGAATCTATCTGTTGCAGTGTCTGAAACAGAGCAATCACCAAAGCTGGAGAGAGAAAATAAAGAATGGGTCAGAGAGAGAGAGAGAGAGAGAGAGAGGACTGCTGAGATTTTGGAAGAAGAAGAAGGAGGAGGAGGAAATGAGAATGTCGAGGTAATCGAGAGGAGGAGGAGAGCAGGGGAACTTTCGAGAGGGAAGGGACAGGGGAAAGGACAGGGTGGCCTTTTCACTAGCCGGACGCGCTGTGGGTCCCATTCTAAGTGCAATTGGGGAAATTCTAAATGAGCCCACCCTCTTACTAATCTGCTAGCTGCTTTGAAGTCGGGCTCACTTAGCAAAAGAGTCGAAATTGCAAAGGGTAATTAGCATTATAAAAATTTTCAAATATTATATTTATTCATATCTACTTTTAATAGACCGAAGCATAATCAGCTTATCAATAACTGTTTACAAAAATGAGATGAAAAAAAGTCTCACCACACTTTTTTCTCGAAATTTTATAACTGTTATAAGGGTATAAGTTGTTGCAATTGTAAATACAAATTTTATAACTTTAACCATAACAGAACAGTAAAAAGTACCACTTACAGCTAAAATAGTTGTATCTTCACGCACCCTTAGCATGTACGGTACCCTTAGCGAATGCGGTATTTGGTAATTACGATTGTTGTCCATATGTCATTAACGCATAAAATCACTACCAAATGACAATCAACTTCATAATTTTAGCAAATGCACTAAAATGTTGATTGATCTCCTATCTATTTCTGTGATTCTTTACAAACCAAGGACATTTCAAGAAGCTAGCCTGAGCCTTCCCACAACTTGTCCTCCTCCCTTGTCGCATGCACATCGACCTTGTTCTTATCTGCAGACATGCCATGCTCCCATTGGCTCCCCCAGATTCTGGGGCCTACGTACATGGCTCTTACCCTTTTGCTGGTTGGCAGGCCATACACCAATCTTTCACGTGAACCAAGGAAATAATTTTGTTCTAGAGGATGAGGGCGGACGGGTCTACGGGTGGCAAATGGGCTTGGCGTCGACTTGGCATGTCCGGCCCGGCACGTGCGAAGCACGTGCCTAGCATGGGATAGTGAAGTAACCGGCCCATTTTGGCACGACTTTGCCGTGCTCCGAGCACGGGACGGCATGGGTTTTTAGTTTTTTTTTTTTTTTTTTCAAAGACCATTTATAACTATTGGAGGTGAGTTTTGCGATTTCTTTTTTTTACATAGAGCCCTCAACGACCATGAAAGTAGGTGTTGAGAGGTTCTCTGCAAAAAAATTTTTTGCAAATTTTGCCCTTCAACAAGCAAAATGGCCGTTAGAGGGGTTGTTTGCAATTTTTTTTGCAAAAAAACTTCTTTTTCCTCCTATAAATACTCCCTCTTTTCTCCAATTTCATTATTCCAATCTTCGACTCTTTCTAATATTTTCAAATACAAAATTTTCTTACAAAACTTCATCCATATTCTATCAAGATTCAAGACTTAAGAGTAAGTATCAATAAGATATCTCACGAGCAAAAATTTTACTCCAAAATGTATGAACAAGATGGAATTTTACATTTTAAATATTAGATGAGACAATTATATATAAAGATATAGTAAATATGTTTAATGAAATAGAATTACCATCTTGTAGTTTGCATTTTAATGAATAGAATCATTTCAATTGCATTTGTAATTTTTTAAGCAAATTTAAAAAATACAACTAGAGCACTTTCGGGCACAGTACGTGTCCGGCGGGCCGTGTCGGCGTGCCATGCCCGGGCCTGTGCCTGGGCGGGCGTGCCGTGCCTAAGACAGGGCACGTCCACAACTGTGGGTGTGTCGTGCCTGCATCGAGCCGTGCCAGGCACGGTCCTATTGTCACTCCTAGACGGGTCTAAAAAAATAATTCTTAGTCCTTTTTTAAAAAGTCTAATAAAAAAAATAATTTTTTATTTTTAATTCAAATATTTGAATAGTACAGAGTCCTAAAGTCGTTAATTCTCAACCGTACAGGGATCTAAATGATATGACGGTGGAGGGGAGGGTTCATTTGAGTTTAAGTTGAATACCGTGTGTGGTGAGCTTGAGTCCTACGTTGTCTGCATTATGTTCAATCACTAATGATGAGGAGAAGGTTTTTACCCTCCACAAGTGTTACTTTTTAGGAAAGATCCAAAGCTAGGGTTTGGTTGATTCTAATTCTAGTGTGCTAGAAAAATCTTTCTTGGCCTATGTGGTTGAGATATTGGAGGCAATAGAGGATATTTTTAATTTACTAGGTATATATCTCCAAAAAAGATAGGCATTATCTTGTGATGGCTTAGCTATGACAAAATTTTATGCATGGAGAGAGATTTTTCTAGGCACAATGTGGCATGTTGCCCTCCAAGCCATATATACTTGGTTTTCTATTTTGCTAGTATTTCCTATGGTTTATCATTTTGAAAAGATGTTCCCTCTTTCCTTAAGTTCTTCAAATTTTTAATCTTATTATTATTATTATTATTATTATTATTATTATTATTATTATTATTGCAAGGTATGCTTCTTTTCTATTAAAATACTTATGTCAAGTTCACTGTTATAGCCCAATGTATTTATATATAGAGTAAACGGGAAATACACTGGCGGTGAAGAGAGTTCCTTCACCGCCGCTTAGGTGGCCCAATAAAATTATTACACGTGGCGTCACTCAAGAGGTATTTAAGAGATTTCTTTTATTTGTTAATTTAAGTGGTACCACGTGTAATAATTTTATTGGGCCACCTAAGCGACGGTGAAGGAAGGCCCTTCACCGCCGGTGTATTTCCCGTTTCCTCTTATATATATAGGAAAAAAAATGTTTATAAGGTGTCCATAGGGAGTTACTTATGGGTGTTTCTCTAAATTACAATATGGAGAGTGTATTTGAATGATCCGAAGATTTAATCATTATCTCCTTATCCAAACATTGTGGTATACAAAAAATCATGCATTTTTGATACATTTTGATCGAATATTGAATGAGTTAAAAATGAATAGTTTTTCAACAATAGAATAAATAAGACCTCTTGATCGATAATGAAGAAGTGTATAATTCACACAATTTTTACACACTATTTATTCATATCATGGAAATCATAATGGCTCGGATTGTCCATATACACCCTCTATATTGAGATTTGAGGACACCTCTATAGACAATTCCCTCCAGAGACACGTTAGTGACACATCTTAGATATACTATTCTCATGTATGTGTGTGCGTGCATGCGGGTGCGCGTGTGTTTTCCAAGTGCTTATCCAAAACAAGATTTATGGGCATTTTGGTTGCCACATTTACACACTGCAATACGGCAACAAGAAGTAAGCAAAACAATAACAATTACGATTGTATTGTTACTTTTTCTCTTAATTTATCTCAATCCTTCACCGGTATCCTACAAAACTTGTGAACCCACCACCTTATCCCTTCACTGGCTAGAGATTTGCAAGGAGACCCTTATGGACATTTTTTGTCTTTGAACAAACACAAAGGCAATGCATGCACATGTATGTGACCAACTTAGAGAGAGAGAGAGAGGTCATCATTGTTTTCAGTGAAATTTGCTTTTGTTTTTATTGCTATCAAATTACAATAATTATTTCAATAATTACAATGAAGGATTTAAAAGAAAATAAACAGGAAGACTTATATAACGTCTCTCTTTATTATAGAAAATGTCGATTATTGATGTAGCGATGGAGTCAAGCCCATAAATCTCGTTGACAATTTGATGCTCAGAGATTGCTGTCGGTAGAGAGGAGGCCAGCCCTAGCTCTTTATTGACGGTATTTGTGCGTGCTCCTTGCACATAGCTTGATCCGCCAAAAATTCCCAAAAGTTCCTTTTTAAGGCCTATTTATAAATATGAATTAGTTATGAGGGTTTTCTTAGAGATAAAGATGAAAGATACTTATATTTATCAATAATTCTAATCAAATATTTGATCATGATTTGGATTTCAAGATTTTGTATTCCGATGTGATTTGATTTGTATACTTAGATCATCCCGAATCCCATTTAAAATAGATGAAAATTATGTTTCTAAATAGTCAACGCAAGGCTAACGCTTAGTCTTGTGTTTTACTGCAAACGCGAGGCTGGCGCTTAGCCACGCATTCGAGCGCTTGGCCTGGGGGGTTCCTTCCTTCCCCTTTTTCCTTATCATCATCTTCTTCTTCTGTTTTTTTTTTTTTTTTTTAACACTCAACAATCATATATAATATGATCTGAAGAAAGTTTGAAAGTTGATTGACCACTGCATGCAGCCATGCTATTGGGGAGGCAAAAATAGCAGAGGTGCCTATTTGACTCAAATATGGGAGCCTTACTAAACTCCACAGGAGCACATATACAGATCTTGATATTTGTCTCCCCCTTTTTTTTCTTTTGGTTTAGATGCACTTTGAACAAAAACATATATATTGATCTTTTTATATGCAAGATATTTGGACAGTTCAAAGCCAAAAATAAATGTTCTTACGTGATATTCAAACTCTTTTCTGCGAAAAAAAATGGAGCATAACTATACTAAGGGTGTGGTCTGCTCACTAGAAATAGTAAAAGTGAAGAAATTAAGAAACAGTTTACAGAATGAAAGTAGAAGAATGGACTCTTTATTGTGTTTGTTTGCTGATTTTTGAAAGAAAGAAGTGTATTAGAAAGTAAAACGAGTATTATTTAATTGATTAAATAAATCTAGATTTATAATATTTAATTTGGTTTTTATGTATAAAAATATAACTTTTGAATGATAATGATTGTATATAAATAAAATATGATTTTTTTGCCTTGATCGTTGATTTTCTAATTTTTTTTTTTCCAAGCCTAATATGTAAGGAAGAAAAATTTGAAAGTAAAGTGCTACATAGACATTCCGTCTATCATATAAAAAGTAACTTCCTATTTAATTTTTTGTCAAACAAATGTACCCTAAGTGAAAGATAGTGAATATGCAATGTTAATACATACAAATTGAATCCAGAGCTTTCTTTTATCGACGACTACGATTAATTATATTTGTGAATTTGTTTTTTTAATTAAGATTCTTTATCCTCTTTGATATTTGATGGTTAGAGACTTAGGATAAATTATATTTCAATATCTTGTCGCTTTTCATTGTCTAGAAGATCTCTTGGCAGATTGTTGGCTAAGAATAGTAATGGATGCATCAATGGACCAAAATTTAGTCAATCCTATATAAAATTTTGAATTAGAAAAATAAAATTTTTATTTTTTATTCAAAATTTTGTATAAAACAGGCCAAAATTTGATCCATAAACGTGTCTATTACCATCTCTATTACTGGCTAGCTAGCCAGTTGTATCATCATATCCCTTTCATAAACTAAATGATGGAGTGACACCATTGAGATAAATTCTTTTCCGTAGAGCCTTCTCGGTTTAAACATTGCATCATAACTATTCACAATCTTTGAACTAAATATACATTTGTTAGAGATAAAAATCGATCACATGGACGATCCTTATTCACTTCCTACAATATAAAATTGATAATATATAGATTATGAATAACTATAGTTTGTACTATAAACAATGAGTTTGAATTCAGATTTTTTTTTTTCCCTTAATTTCTTCGATCTTCTATGATGATAAATTAGGTTTTGATATATCTCACCTTTATCTCAAAAATATATTATCGTGTCACCTTTCACGATCGAGCACACAAACAACATAACAATATGATCTCTTCTCACTGTTTTCGATCATCTATACCAAAGGGAAAAAAACATAAATACTACCATGGAAGCTCCAGTGTCGGCATCATGGCCAGAAGCTACCTCAGTCGATCCTACAGATGATGTACCTGAGATCTCTATGGGGACTTGACATAGCCACGTCAAGTAATTGGCTATCCACCATTTTCATCCCCTTGTTTATCTAAATTTGGATTGTTTAGCCAATGCCGTCGCAACACCTGTCTCGTTAGCCACTTAACAAAATTCTCCTCTTATCTGATCACTTTGTCCTTTTGTTTTGTGTGTTGAGCGCAGGAGAGGAATCAAATTTTTTTTGGGTTAATAACAGTTAAATCCCTGTAGTATTTGAGGTGTGTAACTTAACACCTCTGAAGTTTGAAACTCTCAAAAAAATCCCTGAATTTAGTTATTTTCACTCTCTTTTTTTTTTATTAAAGTGCACGTTTGTCTCTCAAATTCCTATTCTACTCTCATCACTGCGTTTAACCAGCACACTTCATCTCTCTCCCTCTCTATCCCTCTCTCTCAGTCACTCACGCTCCCTCTCTGACTGAGAGAGAGGGAGAGAGAGAGGAGAGAAAGAGAAAGAGTGTGTGCTGATTAAAAAGAGAGATGAGAGTAGAATAGAAATTTGAGAGATAAGAGTGCACTTTGGTAAAAAAAAAGAGTGAAAATAACTAAGTCCAGGGGATTTTTTTAAAAGTTTCAAACTTCAGGGTATTAAGTTACACATCCCCAATACTACAGAGAGTCTAACTGTAATTAACTTTTTTTTATAGCAAATCCAGTAGATAAGTCCTTCCATATTTTATTAAATAGTTTTTTAACGAAACATACTGATACATATATAATATATAGATAAAAGCTTTACTATGCCTCACTATTCAAGGCTGATATTACATATATTTGATTACAATTTTTCATTTACGCTGGTGATAATTTTGCTTTTGTCGGTCCTCCTTGATCTTCACACTCCTCTATTTCCTATTGGGTGACTCTTCTCTCGGTGCTTCATTCTCCTGTGCTTGGAGAGGGGCCATTTCGACTCTGATCTTCTTCCTCTTCTTCTTGCTTAAAAATATGGATGTATGGTTAGTGAGGGAAGTTTTATAGCCTAATTATTATTCCGTTCTATTCAGATTTTTGAACTAACAAAAAAAATTTAATTCAAAATTTTGAATGTGACGAATAAACAATTGCCTTTGAACTTGTTCATTTTTAGTCCGGTATGTAGCAATTGAGTTTGGATTACTAAAAGTTTCAGATTGAAATTGGGGTGCGGCGTTTGACGGGCATGTAGATAAATAGATAATTAAAGGGAGAGAGATTAGAAAAAGATTTGGGCCGCGCGGCCACAAGAACGGGAATGACGTGGGATGGGTACCCTAGGACAATGCTTTAGGGTCGGGAAATTATAAAGTCACACCCCAAATATCTAAGGGCACAAGCAACCACGAGTACGTGGGCCCCACCGCAGAGTGAGAGGCTGGCCGCGCTCGCAGATATTTGGGGTGTGCCTTTATAATATCCCTATTTACCAAATGCATCTGGAAGTCGGTATTGGGCAGCTGATCCATGGAAAAGTCTTGGGTATCCTTGGGCAAGAGGGGAGTTTCTAAAGGGGCACACCATTTTACCTAGTAAGCCCACTTTGCAGGGTTTTTTTTTTCTCCCGAAGCCTATTAAAGTGTCTCACTAGGAAAAATGGTGTGCCCTTTTAGAAACTCCCGGGCAAGAGGAGTTGGTTAATGCAAGACAAGGGAATTATAAAGGGACACCCCAAATATCTAAGGCCATGCAAGGCCTAATATCAATTGAACATTTCATATTTTATGAGTAGAAATAAAGTTTAAAATCTTATAGATAATTTATGAACAAAACCTAGGTGTTCTTGTATTTCTAAACAAGGGAACAGCCTTTTTTTTTTTTTGTTTTCTATCTAAAAGTTTGATGTCGCTTATCATTGTTTAGTTTCCAATTGTTGAAAAATCCACCAAGTTGGGCTCCCTTTCTGTGGGCCGCAAGGGGGTGCGGTGAGGGCGAGACAGCTCTGTTTGGTTTGAGGGAAAATGAAGGAAAAGTTAAGTAAATTCGAAAGAAAATATTTTTATTGTTTGGTTTGAGAAAAACTTTAAAAGAAAAAAAAAATTCTTACTGAACAAATATTAAAAAAAAAACTATTTTTTTTTTCATCTTCTTTTCTTTCCTTTTCTCTCTCTTTTTTTTTTTCATTTTCTTTCAACCAAACACAGCCGAAAGGAACGATCCAAGTGTAGGTTTTTAAATGCATGCGAAACATTTTACTAATAATCATTTCTTAACAGTAATACTTATTGCTTAATTGCCACATTACCTTTTAATTATGTTATTTATTTATCGATTACGGTTTGCTTCGATATTTCCAAATATTTCCAAAAGTTATCAAATTAATACTAGAGATGGGTATAGGTGAGAAATTTATGGTATATTCTCTAATATATAATGTATGGAAAACGAAATCATTATCGATTGGTTTTCGATACTTTTGCCAAATTTTGGACTTTCACATAAAATTATGAGAGTATAAAAAATATAAATATTGAGAAAATAATAATCCCGAAAATAGAATATCATTTAGAGTTATAAAATTTAAGTTATTTCTACTAAAAAATAAATTGGTTATCAATCTGTCCTCCGGTAACCCTAATCCGACATAATTGATCTGAGGAATAGATATAAAAATAGAAGATAGAATCAATATATTTGATATTTTACTATTATCAATTCTCCAAGGTCCTGTAAATTGATATGACCTGTACGGACTCTGACTCATAGAGCTGACTAGTTAAGGCATTACAATAACAGCGTAGCTATAGTATATCTGCATGGTTGCTTACCTTTACCAATTAATAGTGCTGGTAGATTTTTTATTTTAGGTGTATGTGGCATGTCGATTTTGATGATATTAGAATAATTAATGGTGCTAGTAAATTGGATCAACAATGTATCCAATTGTTTCAATCATGACTGGCAATTTACTAACACCACAACCTTTTATTGTATAATTTGAGAACGCATTTAGCATAGAAAGATAGATAATAAACGGCAATATGGTTAGTCTAAATATAAACACAGTGTAAATACTCCTATGCCTATGGAATTGGTGGTTGACGGAGAAGGGACAACAAAGCTTTAAAGTTGTTGATATCGCACAAAGTGCATTCGAATACTTAGAAGTCGAAGTGACAAAGTATAATAAGAGTCATATTCCTACTTAGGCAATATTTGCACTTGATCGAAAATTGATGATTATGCACTAATATAGTTGGGATGCACTCTGATGTAATAATTTTCTAACAATTTTTTTATTCGAATAACAAAATCCATGTAAATTTATAATATTATTGATTTAATTATTTATAAAGCTTACAGCATGCGTGCTATTGTATTTTTAATAATTTCTTCAAATTTCTTACGAATTTTTCTGTACACGGACCGGTCGCCTGGCTCGAGTTTCACCCGGTCTGGGCCTTTGCCCAGCCCGCCCCACTCTGGGTCCGGGTCCGGGTCCGAGCATGGCCTCAAGCCCAACCTTGCGCACTCAGACCGGCCCATTCCAGTCACATTGGACAGAGCAAGAAGTTACAATTTCCACACATTAGTAAGGGGAAATTCTAAATGCCCACGACATTTTACTAGAGAGCACCATACTACGGAGTAAAGTGATTTACAACGTAGGGGAAAATGGTGGTCGCTAGTAAAATCTGGTGCGCATTTAGAATTTCCCATTAGTAAGTGGTGGATGTGCCGTTAGACAAATTGAGCAGCAAAAGGTGCTTCCTGCATCATGCTTAGAGCAAAACGTAAACAATATAGTAATTTGGAATTTTTACATCTGATCGTAGTTAATTAATTTTCATATTAACGACTCAACCAAATACAATCAGAATCGATCGGAATTCAGTAAGAGTTAGCTTTCTTAACTCAGGGAGAAGGTTTAAAAATTTTAAAGATTCACTTCTCTCATAAATTACTGATCGTCATGCCAAATCATGCTCGCTCTCGATAGCCGATGAATTCCTTGCCGGTCACCTCCAACAAACTTAAACTAGACATCGTGAGCATTTTGGCAAACATGATAGTAGCCATTATCTTCCCCACTCCGGTCTAGGTCCAAGCTAGCGTCACTGCCTGTACCGAAAACAACCACATCTGACTGATTGGATTCTGTCAAAAATGATGGTCGGAGTCTTGCTTCATCAGCTTGGTTAGAGTCAGTTAGATTTTTTCGAAATCTGACGAAGAAACGCTCACCCGACTCCGATGTCATGCTGATTTTCAATAAGGCCCTTTCCAAACAAATAATTTGTAAAGTAGCGCTTAAAGTGTACAGATTAGCCAGTTATATATTTCGCAATCGAGCCTCTACAAATGTAAATTTCCAACTATTTTAATTTACGCGCGTGCACTGCACGTGCCAAATAATAGTGACGATATCCCGATTAATTGGTAAAAAAAAAAAAAGGCAATCAGCTACGCAGCCGTTTCCCGGGGCTCGGTGGGGACACCGCAGCGTCCAGGGGGAAGAAAAGCCGGGGATCACTTCAAATGGCGAAAATGCCCTCGAGTCTGTGATGTAATAACGAAGCCAGCTCAACCCCTGTTCATGTGAGCAAATAAATTATCATTATGTTCGCCCTGCGAAAAGGACAAACGTACCAAATTTGTTCCCCGATTCTTTGTCGGCAGAAGAACATGGGAGGGCCAAAATTACCTCTTACTCCCTGATTCTGCTTTCCAACTAAAATATCATCCCTCGTGATTGTGTTTTCGCTAAAATGCCCCTACTTTAAATTTTTTTGTTAGTGTTTTTTTGCAGTGGAAAATGGTAAATTTTATTTAGGCCCCTAGCTTGCCACCGTTTTAGCTTAGCCCCTTCCAATGGATTGAAACTGGATTCATTTAGGAGTGTTTACGTATACGTCCCTTATAACTTTAAAAATTAGAATTTAGCCACTCTAATCTTCATATTTATAATTTAGTTTTCTAAACCTTTTAAGTTACTTTACTTTAGTCCCCAACCATATTTTTAGCCTGAATTTTCCATTATATCTCTGAATTATTTCACTTTAGTCATTCTTTTCCTCTTTCTTCTCTCTCTTCTTCTTCTTATTTGATTCCCTTCTCTATTTTTCTCCTCTCTCTCTTTTCCCTCCCAGTTAATTTCTAAAGTGAAGTAATCCAGAGGAACCCAATAAAAAGAGGGAAAAGAGAGAGGAAAAGAATGGAGAGAGGAATCCAATAAGAAGAAAAAGAGAGGAGGAAGAGGGAAGGGAAGGCTAAAGTGAAATAATTAAGTGGTATAATTAAAAATTCGGACAAAAAATATGACTGGAGGACTAAAATGAGGTAATTTAAAGAATTTGGAAACTAAATACAATTATGAATGAAGTTATACTTCCTATTTTCCCCACATTTTTATATCTCTATAATCAATATATGCTAATGGTTTCAATATACAATAATTTATATTGAGATTATGACGATTAGTTAAGAATGAAGAGCAGAGTCATTCAAAGATTGAGCTATCAAAACAGCTTGTTCCGAATGTAAGGGGCGAAGATTTACTGTCGTTGGTGCGAGAGTGGAGTTCTTGACCCTAAGAAATTATATATTATAACAAATATAAATTCGACAATAAAATTATAACTTTACAATTTAGTACATGATCAAGATATAATTTGATGAATTGTTTTCGAGCTTTAATATTAGCTAATATATTTTTATTTTTTTCCTAAAAAATAACTAAAGGAAAAATACTTGTAAGCTAGGGAAATAATTAATTACTATTTAGTGGATAAAAAGTAAAAAAAGAAAAAAAATAAATTCTGCTTGTCAATTGAAGAAATAATTTAGATAGGAGGCTAACAAATACAATATCGGAGGACCGTCTTGACTCTTCGAACTTTGGAGGCAGATTTAAAACTTGAGGGGAGGAAGGTTTATAAAAATTATAAACATTAAGGTAAAAAAAAAAAAAAAATCAAAGGAATATGGGTGATTCCACCTCTAGTGACAAATCATATTAATTAAAAAAATAATTAGAAAATAGAAGAAATGTAATTAACACACGACTCATTGTCACTCATAGCAACAACACAAAATAAGAGGTTACCAAATATCAAGTAATGCATGATGATAGCGGCATTCAACCTTCTGGTAGTTAAAATCTCAAAAAAATCTCTCCATCTCTAACCAAATTTGATGGAGACATCACAACAAAGATAAAAAAAAAAAAAAACTTCCATTTGTGTAGCACTCACTCTCCCATGATTACTCCAACCAACTTGTGAGGGAATTTTAGTCATTTTATAAAATATAAGAAAATAAAAAAATAGAAAATAAATTGAAAACCATGATAGAGAGAGCGAGTTTAATCCCATCACTTTGGGCACATGAAAGTAATAAAGGAAATAAACATGGGGTCCAAAGGTCCATTAAAACCCTAGGGGTATTTTTGTCGTTTCAATAAAAGTACTGGAGTAAATTGGTTGGGGAATTCTAAATGAGCACGAGCACCCAACAGGCATTAGTGAGCCCATCTTCTGAAATTGAAAAAATTACATGCTTAATGTTTGTTTTGTTGCTCTTGTGGTGATTAGTTCCTATATAATGTAAAAATCGTTCAAAGTTTCCATTTCGGAAAAACGTTGCGAGACTAATTCTCTCATTTAGAATTTCCTACTAGTTGGGGGAAATTATAATTGAGCACACCACTTTGCTCAGGAAACCCACATCTTATTTACTTTGGTGACTATTTTTAGATTAATCTCCAACTATTTTAAATCCGTTGGATACTAATCTGACCGAGAAAGGTGGGCTCAGTCAGCCAAGTGGTGTGCTCAAATAAAATGTCCCATTAGTTGGGGGAAGAAGAAAAGGTGGGAGAGAGAGGTGTTAGCTGTGTTTTTTACCCTTTTCTCTCTCTAAAGTTCTTTTTCTCTCTCTAATATACACACACACAACTCTCTCTCTCTCTCTCTACCCGTTGATCGGCAATGCTCCAAATCTCGAAGATGCTTCCATTGGTTTCTCAAGGTAGTAAATCTAGTTCTCTCTCTATTTTCTTTTGGTATCAAAATGGGGGGGGGGGGGGGGGGGGGGGGGGGGTGGTTTGATCTCTGGTTTAGGACTCTGTGATTGCTTTTTTGGGTAAATGGGGATGTGGGTCTTTCTTTTCTCGGAGATTTGAGATCTGTGGAGATAAAAAGTTGCGATTTTTAGTGGTTTTGGATTGTTTGCTAATGGGTTTTAGATCGTAACTGGATTTGTTTTGTATTGGACAGTGAAAATTGAAATGGTTGTTTTTGATGTAATCCGATTTGGGATCTGGGTTCCTGGGTTCAAGCTTTATTTTGTATAAATTGTTTGATTTTCTTTTTTAATTTTTAAATTTACGATCTCATATGCCAATAGTTTAATTTAGAGATCTGATTTTAGTTGTAGGCATCTTATTAGACAAAAATGTAGTGAACTGGACCAGTTATTTAGGTTTTTTTTTGGGAGGATGGGATCAGTGTGATCCAAGCGCTTAGATTGTTTTATTGGGATACTTTTACCTAAGATTTGTTCACATTATTGTTTGATTTGTTAACATACAAGTTAATTGCCCTGAGCTCATCTATGGCGATCTCTGTGTGTATGTGTTTCGGTTTTACCAGATCCTTTGCATCAACTTACCAAAATTTGAAATTTTATTTGATAGAACTAGAAAATGTCTTATGGCCCCACAGGATATGGTATGGGTTAAGGGTGTCTTCACTTATTGAATTACTCAATCCAGTGTATGAAAATGTATAATTTTTTTAGACTATAGATGCTTGAGTACATGTATTTCATCTAGATGATTTACTTGGAACCTAGAAGCTTCTCGTATACAGTTTGAGATGTGCCTGGGGTTGCCTGTTCGGTAGTAGAATACTTGGCAGTCTGGAGTACTGTATTTCAGAATGAATGTGGGGGTGCAGTGACGAAACACCACTTTTGTGAAGGTTTAGGAATTGCTTCTCCCAGAACCGTTGATGATGTGATTCTGGATGCATCTAAATTAATCCTTTATCTCTTTGTGATACAATCATACAATTTGGCAGAGATGGGTCGAATCTCTAAAATACAAACCTGTCAATGGATCCATCATTGATTAGCATCTTTCAACTTCTTGTAGAAGATGATGAAATAATCCAACTAATAATTATTGAATTTTAGGTTTCACTTTTGAGAACTCTAACCTCTCTTTTCATGGAGGAGATTATTGGATAGGAAAGCTGAATTTGAATAATTAGCGTTAGTCTCCCTCGAAGAGGAGAAAACAATAATGATGAAAGTCTTGACTTCTTGGCCTCGTGATCTGATATTTCCTACTGATCTACAGACCAAAATAGTATACTGAACAATGAAATTGACCTTTTTTAATCACCTAGAAACATGGCCGAGGGTATTGGTGTTTGCTTTCCTAGTTTTTGGAGGTAGCAAATTGCTGACATGGCTGGTTTTTTCACCTTGTTAGTTGTTACCAGCCAAGAAAAGAACTAAGACTTGCTTTTCTAGTTTCTGGAGGTAGCAAATTACGGGAGTTTCTAGATGGGCACAACTTTTTTCCTAGTGAGCCTATTTAAAATTTCTATTTTATTACAATCTTGCCATTAAAAATTTTGGACCAAAATATACAGTCTTCTTCTTCTCCTCTCCTCCATGCCCTCTATCAACTTTCCTCCATCGCTCTCAGGGAAAAGCCCGCCGCCCGCCCGCTCTCCGCCCTCCATCACTCCTCGTCGAAGTCAGAAAAAAAAGCCCGCCTGCCCTTTGCCCCCGCTCCACCCCGCCCTCACTCCCCGCTCCCTTGCCGCTCAGCCTTGATTCGTGCTGGACAGTCCGGATCAAGCTTTCTGATCCGGACTGTTCAGCGCGGATCAAGGCCGGGCAGCGAGAGAGAAGGCGAGTGGGGGCGGAGCGAAGCCGGGGACAGATATGGGAGAGCGGTTCCTTCATTTTTTTTTTAGATGGGTTTTTAAATTAAAAAGTGTGGGTTCTTTCTTGAGAACGTGTGGGAGAGAGGAGGAGATGAGGGAGAGGAGGAGACGAGGGCATTTGGGTAATATTGGTGGGCTCACTAAGAAAAACCCTCTCTTTTCAAAAGAGAGGGTGTGCTCACTAGGAAAAGTGGGCTCACTAGGAAAAATCCTGTGCCCATCTAGAAATTCCCCAAATTACTAATACGGCTGATTTTTTTCACCTTATTAGTTGTTATCAGCCAAGAAAAGAACTAAGACTAGCTTCTTAAGCTAAAGAATGAACCAATTTCCTCTGGAGTATCCATGAACATGAATACAATAACAACAACTAAGCCTTTTATCCCAAGTATTTGGGGTAGGCTATATGAACAAAAAAAAATCACGCCGGATCGATCACTTTGATATTCCTTCTCCATTCATTTCTATCAAGTAATATCTCCTTATTTAAACCTCTAGACTCCATATCTTTGCATATCACCTCCATCCATGTTTTCTTCGGTTTTTCCTTCGTTCTTTTAACTTGTCCTACATTGATAAACTCCCCTCTTCGAACTGGTGCACTTGTAGGCCTACGTTGCACATGACCAAACCATCGTAAGCGATTTTCTCGCATCTTCTCATCGATGGGAGCTACACCTATTTTAGCACGAATATCTTCATTTCTCACTCTATCTCTAGAGTGTTGTCGCACATCCAACGGAGCATGCGCATCTCTGCTACACTTATGTTTTGTGAATGACGTTTCTTTATGGCCCAACATTCCGTGCCATATAATAAAGTTGGCCTAATAGCAGTCCTATAAAATTTTCCTTTCACTCTTAACGGAATGTTAACTGTAATTATGTTAACAATGAATCCATGAACATGAATGAGTAACATAATTATGTGTAGTAGGTCCTACTTTTGTCTTCTAATGTTGGAGTTGGACAGCTTTATATCGCAATTTTGCCTATTTAACATTAAGCTGCTTGATTAGGTTCAGAATTCATTGTTAACCGTTGGTTTTCTGCATTATCTTGTCTTGTCAGGTGCCTTTGCATTTTGTTTTTCCTCCCATACAAAGTTCTGTTTCTTTATATTATATCATTTTATGCCTGATGAATTGGTTTTGTCACATCATAATAAGTACAATTTTATCAGTTTTTTTGGTCCCTTCTATGCATTGGTTATTTGTAGCCTAGAAGAGCTCGGGGGTATCTGTTCCACCCTGTGGTAAGCATAATCTACTGAACTAGGCTCCTTGGGGAATCAACCCATTCAGCATCATACAGTAAAGGCTTGATTATAACATCGATAGTTTCTAGGATAGGTAAAAGTATCCATCATTCAAAAGTTATTCTATGTCGGGCCTTTTAGATGGAACCTTTAATCGGTGTAAAAAGAATCTTATGCCTGATTGCTTTTCAGGCTTCAGCTTGCAGCAGGCTAAACACATCCAACCACATAGTGAGAGGTTTTACAAATATGAGCTCTCTGAGTTCTTTGATATTTGCTATCTATCATTAGAATGTTAGAATTCATTTTAACCGTTTTTATTTTTAAAAGAATTCCGTATCTGCTATCAATTCTGACAATGAAGGGCATTATGGGGTATTTGTATAGGTGTAAAGTGTAAACAGCTACTTATCCTGTGCTCACTTATATGGCTTTTGCGATTTGCTTCATAATAGCCAAAGGTGTTAAGTTGATTCCTTTCAAGCTGTAGGCAAGTCAGAAGTCCCTTTTCTGGACATTTTCTTTTTCGTAAAAATTTTCTGAGGTTCTGTCCACTTGGTGACATCGTTTTGATGAATTTAGAAGCATCAATGTCTAGTTCCACATGATAAATGAGATGGAGTTTGATTCACTAGCTAATGAGGTTCTCACATGAAGCTATACTTTGAGCTGCTATATGTTCGGAATTAGAGGACCTCCAGGTGGCATTTCCGAAGAATTCTTCTAGGGTGGTTTGACTTCCCTTTTTTTTTGGAGCATAAGTTTGACTTATGTTGGCTTTTGGATTAGCTCCATGCAGATTCAAATTGAAACTGAGTAAAGCGTTATTTATATTCCGTATCTTCTGTTATATGAATGTCAGAATGTGCTTTTGCTATGGTCTTGAATGAAAAGCACAAACGAAGATTGCAGATACACTATCTTAGGATATAGTAAGCCTTAATGTCAGTGGCATACAGACTGTGGAGCTGTTTCTTGATGTCTATTTTGTTTCTGCATCTATGATCCTGTTTTTGAACTTGTGTGGGTCATGACAATCCTCATTGACTCAGTTCGTTCTCTTGTTCATTATAGTGAACTTGCCACTTACCAAGCTCTGGGATTGTTGAAATTCTGAGCTTTCTGTTCTTCATTAGGTTAAAGATGGACTTAACATTTGGAGCTTGTAGCTGAGGTTTAGATAGGTTATCTTCAACTGTCTGTTTTCTCCTCTTTCCGACTTTCATTGCCATGAGTTGGAAAACACTAAAGTCTTCCATTTTCTACTTTAAAATTTAATTTGACCTTTTTTAATCAATAATGCAACAGCATGAGTAATTTTTACGTTTTAAGGAAAGTTTCAGCTGGAGGTGGATTGTTGTCATGCCTTTGTATGTCACATCCTGTGGATTTTCCTTCCATTAATTTCATACATACCCATAACCTTGTCAAGGATTCATGATGGCTATTATCGTTTTTTTTATTGGTTTTTGGATACTATTTGCTTTGCTGCTTTGCATTCAGTTTATGCTCTATAATCTATCTACTATTATAACCCAAATTTTTAATTCACGTCTTCACTTCTAAAGGAGACGATACTTCATGTTCTTTAAACTACAAAATTGCCATTGAAACTGTTCAAAAAGATTTCTTTGAAGAGTTTGTCATATTAGTTGGAGAGCCGAGTCGTATTAGTTCTCATTAAAACACTTTAGTAGATATTCTTGCACGTGCCAAAAGTTTAGTTGTTTTTGTCTGCTCAGATATTCTTCTATTATAAGTGCAGTTATTCACAACAATCTCATGTAAGCTACTGAGCTATTTTTCCCATTTGCTTTCTGTTGTCTTGTGTTTCAATGGGAGCTAAGTCTTGCCTGGCTGCAGTGTCAGGTCTATCATGATGCTGAAGAGGGGGTATGGTACTCTGTTTTAATCGTTTAGCACACAACTAGAATCGTACAGTAGTATTTGGAAGCTTACAACATAGAAACAACAGACCTTTTAAACCAAACTCAATGGGTTCTAGATTTCCATCTCATCAGCTCAGCAATGGCCTCTATGTCTCTGGCCGGCCTGAACAAGCAAAGGAGAAGCCCCCTACTATGACTTCGGTGGCAATGCCTTACACCGGTGGGGATATCAAAAAATCTGGAGAACTCGGAAAGATGTTTGATGTGCATGTGGAGATGTCCAAGTCGAGGAAATCAGGACCTATCAATGCTCCTTCCAGGACTGGATCATTTGCAGGTTCTGCTGCTCACTCGGGACAAATGCCCACCCCCACCGGGCGGTCTACGTATACCTCTGGTCCTGTTCCAGCAGGAGCAATTCCGGCTTCTGTGTCATCCATGGTTACTGGAGGCTCCAAAAGATCCAGTTCTGGACCTCTAAACAGGCAGGGGGAATCAATTAAGAGGTCATCTGGCCCTCAATCTGGTGGGGTCACCCCAATGGTTCGGCAGAACTCAGGTCCCATCCCTCCGATGATCCCGGCTACTGGGCTCATTACATCTGGCCCAATTTCATCTGGTCCACTTAATTCTTCTGGTGTTCCCCGGAAAGTTTCTGGGTCCTTGGATTCTACCGGGTCTCTCAAGCTACATAGCAGCTCAATGGCACAGAACCAAGGTGTCACTAATCTAAGCCAGGAGGTGGAATATTCGTTCAGAAAGAGCTTCCCCAAGGCAATACTCTGGTCTGTGATTCTTCTGTTTGTAATGGGGTTCCTTGCTGGTGGTTTTATTCTTGCAGCTGTTCACAATGCCATCCTTCTCATAGTAGTTGTGATTATCTTTGGTGTTGTCGCTGCATTGTTCACTTGGAACTCTTGTTGGGGTAGAAGAGCTGTGGTTAGCTTCATCAGCCAATATCCTGATGCTGAGCTTAGGACTGCAAAAGATGGTCAATATGTTAAAGTCTCTGGGGTATGTGCACTTTCTGGGCCCTAGGCCTATGAACCTCTATTCTGATGCTTAACATTCTTGCTGATATATTTTTACCTTACTGACTTAAAATTTAATAGCTTTTATCTTCAACACATTAGCCTGAATGTCATCGATTCTCTCCACTTGTTACTCATGTTTTCTGTTCTTGTTATCATTAGTTAAGTGAGAACCTGAGTTGAATGTGTGCTGCCAATGGTCCATGCACAAGTTGATGGGTTTTACTATCTAACTGAAACTCTAAACTCATGTTTCCTGTTCTTGTTATTGTTAGTCAAATTAGAACCTTGGTTGAATGTGTATGCTGCCAATGGCCGACGCATGATTTGATGGGTTGTATTATCTAACTGAAACTCCAAACTACGTCTGATTCACAGCTAGAACCTATACCAATTGTGGCAATCAGCTGAACATTCTTCCTGAGCTAGTCGATGCACCAGCTGACTGTTTAATGAGTTTACCTGCATTGAGTTTTATTGGTGGGCTGTTCCATTACAAGTCTTTTTTTTTGGGAATTCCATGTGTTACTCTTGTTCGATCACTTATACCATCTACTTCCTCAAATGTTATTTTCTTTGAATATTTTACGTATCCCCACACATGCTTTTGGGATGCTTATTGTATAGAATATGCTTGCTTGACTGATATTTGTAGTGAAGATTAGAACAATCAATTATTAACAGTCATTTTCCTTGGATACAAAACAGATTCAGCTGTAGTATGTCAATGCTAGCTCATAATTGTGCTAAAGTTATTAATGGTAAATTCATATACTATTACATTTGTCTCCTGACATATCCTTAATGATGTTCATCTTGTAGCTTATTGTATTACTGCTATATACCTTTTCTGTTCATAATTTTGAATTTTTAGATGAAGAGGAAAGCTTCTAAACTTCTATTAGCTTTCCTCTTCATGTTTTTCTTGAATACTTATGCTTTATTGAAATTTGCTTAAACATTTGAAGATGAATAATGTGATGTCATATTCATAGCGGTGCATTGTTGACCAGGGTAGCTCATTATTGGGAAACAAACTCTTGTTCACATTTTTACTACAATAAATTATTGTCAAGAAACTCATTGTGTATTGTTGCTATAGTAAATATCTAAATTTTCCAGAAAAGACCTATATGCCCTTGATTTCAGCTCTTGGTTGAGGGCTTATTATTGATTACAGTTAACTCTTGTTCTTAAGTTTTGGTGTTTTCAGATCAAATGATGAAAATCAATTGCCGAACTTACTGCGACATATTTTGCTGTTTTGTTGCTGGATATCTGTTTGTTGATCTCATTTTCACAAATAGCCTCTTTCTATCTGCTGTTTACATTTTCCTTGACATATTTAAATTTCTTGCAGGTTGTTACTTGTGGAAATGTTCCTCTTGAATCGTCCTATCAGAAGGTTCCCAGATGTGTGTACACCTCTACAAGTTTATATGAGTATAGGGGATGGGATTCAAAGGCTGCCAACTCCCAGCATCGCCGTTTTACTTGGGGGCTGAGATCAGTAGAGGTTAGCATAGTCTTGTTCTTGTTGTCATCATTTAATGGTTTGCATGTTCTGGTCCGAGTTCCTTGCATCTGAAGTAAATACTGTACTTTTCTTTTGTTGGTGCTGTTTATAATCGTACTGTTAGCATGTACACCTGTTTCAATATTTTGCAAAGGAAGATCCGAAGATGCTGATCTCCTGAATTTGGATATTGACACTCTTCAAATGTCTCTTTTTAAGTCTAGAGTAGAAAGCAAACAGAAATAAGCCATTCATGTCATATAGAAACAAGAGAGGAGATAATGAATTGGATAAACTGAATCCAGATCTTGTTAAACAAAGTGTAAACCTATGTGTTGATAATGGATTGCAGATCGCAACTTACATCTCCAGGCATCTGATATAAGTTTCATGGAGTGAAATCTGAATTGACCTAGGTAGGCTTGGAAAGAATATTTTATGGAGCCAATGTTGTATGACTGGGGACACTAGATTACTGAAATGAGATTCAGGGTTTATTTTGGTGGATATAGGAAATATTAATGGTTTTTTTGATATGGGTCCCTCAATTCTTTCATATTTAGATATCAGTACATTAATTCTTCATATTTTTATATTAGTCTCGTAGAACAGTTATCACACTCCACATTAGTTCCGCAGGTTAAGTTCCATCCATAGTCTAATGAAAATTCCTTCAACTTTTTTTTTTGTTGTTATTTTCTCCTAGTTATACCCTCATCTTTAACTCTGCCCCAAGGACTAAATCTAACTTCTCTCTCTCCTCCCTAATTACTCTCTCGTAATTAAAAAAAAAAAAAAACCCAATTCCCTCTCCCTTTCCCCTTCCTATAACTCACCCCAACATACTCTCTCTCAATCTCTACTTTCTAATAATTCCCTCTCATCAAACTTCATTTTCCTTTCTATCCGCTCTCCCTTTCTCCCTCTCAAATTACTCTCTCATTTTACATCAAACCCAACTCCCGTCCTCTCTCCCTCTCTCCTCCTTAAACTCAATCCAACATCCTCTCTCAATCTCTACCCCCTAATTCCCCGCTTTCATCATAAAACGAACCAAACTTCCTCTCCCTCTCTCTCTCCTCCCTAATAACTTAATTCTACATCCTCTCTCTCAATCTCAACGCCCTAATTAGTCTCTCTCATTATAACAAAATATAGCGTTCAATTCCTTCTATTTTTCATTAAAGTTAATCTTGATTTAAATTTTTTATAGACGATCACATGAAAAAGAAAAATGAGTGCTCCTTTGGAATTCCAAATTTGAACTTTTTTAGTCATTATTTCATAACTCATTCAAAGCGTGGTTGCTGGAATAGTGTTTAATTCAAACTTTAATTCCAGAATTGTCATTGCCTTCTCTTCTTCATTTTAATTTATGGCAATTATGAATCCATGACCAACTAACCAGTCATTAGATTAATCTCTATCAAATCCGAATTCATATGAAAAATTCCTGCTAAACTGAAAAGTAGTTATCTACACCATTGAACTCCTAGTAAAATATTGGAACAGACTATCAAGGTCTGACAAGTTGATTTTGCAGCGTCGATGGTTCCCTGGATTGAATCAATAGGTTGAATTTGATTATGTAATTATGCTATTTTGTTGCAGTTTCTGGTTTACCACCCTTCACCAATTTTGTCATCTATGGAACTACACTACCTTTAGTCTGAACACTGTCTATAATTGTTTCCGTTGAAGCGACATCCATGACTTTTTCTTGGCCTGCCGTACTTTTATTCTTGTTGGCATTTATTTGAATATTTCTGATATATTTTGGCAGAGGCATGTTGCGGACTTCTATATCTCTGATTTCCAGTCTGGCTTGAGAGCGTTGGTTAAGACAGGCTATGGTGCAAGGGTAACCCCATATGTCGATGAGTCTGTTGTCATTGACATCAACCCCAGCAACAAGGATTTGTCTCCCCAATTTCTCAGGTGGTTGGCAGAGAGGAACCTGTCAAGTGATGATCGGGTCATGCGTCTCAAAGAAGGGTAACTTCATCTGTCGTTTGTTGCTAAGTTTCTATTTCTACAGAACATGCATAACTTGTTTTTTTGTTTAAAAACTGTAGTACTAAACGACTTCTAATTTGATCTATTACCATGCAATGTTTTATGTTTTTATATATATTTGAGATGGGAAATGGTATTGGATTTTTACATCATAATATGCTAATGGGCTGAAGTAATGGATTATTGAAAATAATCCTTGAAATATAGGCGATGATCGAATATTAAAATTAACTTCTTTTGTGATTTATTTTCCTTTAATATATCTGTCATTAGGAAAAATTGGAAACATAAACAAAGGCACTCCGATGAAATAATCCTGCAATTGTTGGTTGTTGTTCTTTAAGTTACATCATTGGTTCGAAGAAAAATTACGTAGACATACTGTGTGCACTATGCAACATGAAATGGAAGTGCAATTTTTTAAAAAAAAAATATATTTGTAATTATTACTTCAATGAAATCATGTGAAGACAATTTTCAAGTATTTCAGAGTTCTATATACTCTTAAAATTGATCTCGGCTACCTATGAAGGCAACTTTAACAGATTCCATCCGAATAATACCATACTCAAACCTTCTGCCAACGAGTTTGGGGAAACAATTAGTGTCACCATTTATGTATTGGTGCCAAAATCCGGCTGAAGCAACTTAAGAATAAGGGACTTGCGCGTGCGCGGGCGTGCGTGCGCGCGCTTGGTTGCACGTGGGGTGTGGGTGTGTGTGTGTGTGATGGCATTGTGGGCACTGCTAACATGTTTCCACTTCCAGGTACATCAAAGAAGGCAGCACGGTGAGCGTAATGGGCGTTGTTCAAAGGAATGACAATGTTCTGATGATTGTCCCTCCAACGGAGCCACTGTCAGCTGGGTGCCAGTGGTCCAAGTGCATACTCCCCGTGAGCCTCGAGGGGATTGTGCTGAGGTGTGAGGACACTTCAAAGATCGACGTCATACCAGTATAGTTCTTAGACCTGTTACAGCGCTTGTATTTTGGATGATGGTGACGGAGTTGAAGATTTTTGTATGATGGGGCTTAGTTAAGTTGGGGAGTTATGGTTCTTTACTTGGGTGTATAGCTTCCTTGGGTGAAGATTTTTTTCTTTTCCTTTTTCCCGGTTTTTTATTTTGTTAATTCTTCCTATTTTTGCTAGGCTTGATGAAAGCTTTTGTAATTTGTTGAAGATGATGTGTTGATCAGTGCAGTCAAGGGGAGCTTGGTATGTTTTGATAAGTTCAAATGTGGGATATGAACTTCGTTTTTGTTTGGTCTTTTGAGTAAATTGGTCCTGAAAGATCTCTCAGTGTTAGTCTTTTGATGCCTGAAGATTGATGAGTTAATTTATCCAAAGATTTGACAATACTCATTGTAAAGCCACTACTTTGATTTATGGTGGGTGCATAAGAAAAAGAAAAGAACTCCCGTTTCTAGAGTATAATTTATGTAGCATACGCTAACATTTCCTTTTATAAAGTGTTTTCGAATTAAGTTTGCATGGTCAAGGTGAAAAGAATGGAGTTGCTCGTGATCGGATCGTAGAGAGGCAGAGGTTTGACAGTGAATCATTCGTGCGAACGTGAACTACTTGCAGCATGATTCAATACATTTACTGTGCACTGAAGTTGGTTGATGATGCCTTTCTCACCATAGATTGTGTGGTTCCTTTCTCCCTATTAGATTGTTTGGATACTTGTACTGCAAATCTTTCTATATACGAAGCAAAAGGGAGAGAGAAAAAGTTAATTTTTAAATACAAATAATTAGAAAATAAGAAAAAATTCTATTGAGGCTTTCCTCTTTTACTAAATTTTAGGATTTTTTTTTTTAAAATAAATTGAAAGCCACCTAAGAGAAAGGAAGTGGGATTAGTTATAGTTATTATTATTATAACTACCATCTAAACACAAGAAACTATAACTAATAGATATTACTCCAACTCTTCTTTACCCACATTTGTATCTTTTTTATTTTTCCTTATCTCCCTCCATCCTTCTCTCAACATGTTCTGATCGGATCCAAAATCTCTCATTAACGTATAAGATATTTAGAATTTTTTTGTTTGAAATTTAATTCATTGTCACGTGTCTAATTTATTTTTCTTTCTCTTTTTTGTAGGATAATTTGAATTTCATGAAGCAAAAGGCACAATATAAAATAAATGTTAGATAACTAATACTCATTTAATTCTATTTATCTAATTCAAATCATCCAATTGATAAAGTCAAAATCTTTTGCTTAGTATATAGAAAGAAGTGTGGCCCTTATATATAACTATTAGTATACAAATGTGTTTACCCACATTTTTATAAAATATAACTATTAGTATATTTTGTGTATAATTAAAATGATATAATATACTAATAGTTATATACTAAGCTATACATGAAAATAAAAATATAACTATCTATGTATTTGGGTAAAATATGTATATAAAATAATTTATTTATACTAATATTACACACATAATATAAAATATAACTATTAGCATATTTTGGAGCTTTGTATATAACTAATAGTATACAAATGTGGGTAAAAAAGATACATTATCATCATTTGTATATTAATGTAAATTACTGTAACTTCGTTACGAAGGATCTAAGCATTGCGCGGGTTTCCCACTTGTTACTTTACTGTGAGAGTTAGAGTTGCAAAATTTTCAAATTTTATTTTCTTATGTCTCTTTTTTCAAGACACATGAGAAGCATCACATTTATCAACAATACAATTACAATCTGCAAATGAAAAACGTAAATCGTCGTACACATCTTTCTTCCAGAACTGCAATTGCTGCGAATGCATAAGTGGTTATAATTGTAATTGTAAAATTTTATAACTATAACTATAATCAAACAATAGAAAATTTCACTTGTTACCCACTTTATGAGTTTCAATCCCATTTACGATTACGAGTTGCAACTCCTAACCATACAACCTATGTGATTAGCGGACTTGTCGTGGTTTTGCAGCACCGTTGTAATTCTGCCTAAACATAAAATTTGCCTTTTTTAAAAGGCTGGGCCTTTTGTAAATTCCTTAGAAAAGTTTTCTAAACGAGCACAATTGGTCTCTATGGGCACAGTTTTTCTAAGCCTAAATTAGTCTCTTCAAACCGTTTCGAAATTAGTCCGTAAATAATTTTTAACTATGTTTGAGGAATAATGATAAAAAAAGTTACAAAATAAAATGGTAAACTTGTAATTTTTTTATCACTTTAGAAAGGGTGCTCACTAAGAACAGTGGTGTATCATTTACAAACTTCCGTTATCTAGGGAAATTCTAAATGAGCCCCCGCAATTTTGCTAAGTGCATCCACCTAAAACAGCTTCATAGTTCTTGGTAGGGAATTCGCTTAGCAAAAGGGTGGCCTCATTTAGAATTTCCCAGTCATCAAACGCACCTCAAACGATATTTGTTTGCCCTCGTAAAAACTCTAGAGCTACTGCTACTCATCTTATCTAGATTCGTCCGGAGCCACAGACACATCATCAAAAATCAAACTACACACTCCGCTACACTGCTCTACTGTCTTCATTTGAAACCGACCCTTTTCTTCTCCCTTCGCTTAGAGTTGAAACCAAACCAACAAAAAAAGGAAAAAAAAAAGATGCCCACATTGAACCTCAACACAAACGTGCCGGTGGATTCCGTTGTGGCCTCCGACATTCTCTTAGATGCCACCAAGATCGTCGCCAGAACCATCGGCAAGCCAGAATCTGTGGGTGATGTCTTTTCGCTTTCGCTTCGACTATGCCCTCCTGCTGTTTGATGAAATTACTCTGTCAACTTTATTTTTCTCCTAATTATAAAATGTTGTGACTCGTCTATTTGTTTAAAAATTCAGTACGTGATGATCGTTCTAAATGGCGGAGTGCCGATGGCATTTGCCGGGAGTGAAGAACCAGCAGCGTACGGAGAAGTTATATCCATTGGTGGGCTTGGCCCCGGCGTTAATGGCAAGTTGTGCTTAGCCCTTGCTGATCTCCTCCAAACCAAGCTCGCCGTTGATAGCTCCAGATTCTATATCAAGTTTTACGATGTTGAGGTAAGCAACTAGTTCGCGAATTCTGGTTTTTGTTCTACTTTTTCTTTTTAGTTCTCCATCGTCTCTATTTCCTCACTGTACTTGGTCACTGTTGCAAGGGATTGAATAGTTTGTGCATAAAATGTAAGTAAGAATGAAGTGTAGTATGTGTTTAAAATTAAGTATCTGGAAATGCATAACAAGTGCCTTTTAGTGTGCATGTTGAAACTCGCATATTGTCATATTGGACTATAGGAAAATTGATGGGTTTTCTCAACGAGTGAGAGGTAAATTAGTGCAAGGAGGCTAGGAACTTCATTCGGAATGGAAGATAGCTTGTAAGTGCTCCACGTGCTCTCAATGGGTTCCCTCGTGGGATTCACACCTCGGGCATGCAGGACCAAGCATCATCCCCCATGCATGCAAAAGCACCTGGCACGGGATTGCTTCATACAAGATTTTTCCCCGCAGAAAGTACGCCCCTTGGACTGGACCTAATCTTTCTTACCCATGTCCAATCACGGTAAGAAAGCTGCTCAATTGTGCTAGGAAGTTTCTGAAGAAGCATGCTACTAGATATTATAAAACTCCTCAAAAAACAGCATGCTTCTGATCTTACCTTTTTCCTAATACATGGGAAAGCAGACACGAGGTAAAAATTGAAGCTCCTTGTCTCACCGAAAAAGGAACACCCTAATGATACTCATTCAATTTTGCTTTAATGGTGAGTACACCATAACTCATGTTATAATATGTGGAAAAGATATGAATGATAGAGGCTTAAATAAAATAATATTGCTGGATAGGAATGAGTGGAGAAAGATCATCCATGTGACGGGTCCAGCGTGATTCTCTTTTGGTTCATGTAGTCTATCCGAGTACCTGGGATAAAAGGCTTAGTTGTTGTTGTTGTTGTTGTGGTGAGTACACCACGGGTAGCTAGTTTAATGGCCTGGTTGAAATGAAGTCAATTAGCAATGGGGATATTGATAATATTTTCATCGAGCAAATTGTAGGCATTACTTTCTACTCTTTTTTTATGTGATTAATCAATGGAATGATTTCGTAACCCATTAAATCTTATGCCCAGTACATGGACGTATGTTTTTTTATATGTTTATCAAGTGTTATTTATCCCGTCTAAACGTTTGTAAGTAGATCAATTGGAAAATAAAAATTCACCCATTAAATCTTATTCTCAGTACATGGAGCATGCTTCAATATGCTAAACAAGAGTTATTTATCTCTTTTTAAATATTTGTAAATAGATCAATTGAAAATAATAATTCACCCATTTTATCTTTTCCTCAATGCTTTAACAGTGTTGCTTTACGATTATCGATGGTTATTCTACCCCATGTCACTCTTTGTAAGTAGATAAACTGAAGAGTACAATACTGCATTTGTGTGATGATTTTCAAACTGCAAGAAATAAATGCACAGAGCATTATAACGTTTGTAGAAAATAAAGAAGCTCATGCTGTTCTAAGGATGATGATGGTATAAATTAATTAGTATAAGATGTGTTGCAGATATAATCTATGGATACGTAGATTCTGGTGAGTATATATCTAGGGGAAGCCGGTAAGAGCAAGAAATAATCCGAAGATGAGTGAGATTACAATCAGAAAGAAAAGCGAGGAAATACAAGATGATAATATTAGTATGCAGCATTAATAGAATTACTTGATGTAGTCTGATTTTAAGTAATTTTAGTAACGAGAACATAGGTTGAAGTTAGTCAGCAACTAAAGGAAACTCCAGAAATGTCAGCCATTATGGTTTATATTGAACTCGAGAAGAGAAAGTAATTTTTGCTTTGTTTTTGGATGCATCTCTGGTGACACGACTTCTATAGCTCACCCATTATCTGGAGAAAGTCCAACTCTAATATCCCACCCATTCACCATAGATTTGAAGCTCCATAACATCCTCTAGCAAACTGAAACATAAACTTGCTGATATTTTGGAAGTTATATGGACCGTTATCTGATATTATTGCACCCAATCTTTTCTTGTGGCTGAATCGGCATGTTAGAGTGATTGAACGTATAGGTGTGTGTGACGGTGTGTCTACTGTCGCTGCAGTATGATCATAATTGTATATTCTTATTATTGTGCATACTCTTTGTATACCTTGTATGTACCTAGTCTTATACGTATCCATACATTGTATATACATACAAAT
This sequence comes from Dracaena cambodiana, assembly GCA_036321105.1. Taxonomy (NCBI): domain Eukaryota; kingdom Viridiplantae; phylum Streptophyta; class Magnoliopsida; order Asparagales; family Asparagaceae; genus Dracaena; species Dracaena cambodiana. The sequence goes on from JAYEPQ010000003.1 coordinate 49,138,148, forward strand.
CGTCAGATACTCCTTTCTGTCATGATGGAAGAGTTTAACTAAAAAATAGCTTTGAAAGGGATCCCTCATAATTTTGATTGAGATCTCCCTTTAGTTATGAGGTCTGCATTCTAGTTTATTGTCTGTCTGGCGCAAAATGCTGCAGCTTCTTAACTACTCGGTTTAGGGGGACAAAGACCAAACAACTTACATTAAGGGACTGTTTCGTTGCTTGATAGTGATGTTGCAAGTTGCAACTAGGATAATTGTAATTGAAGTTGTAGTTATAGAAGTTGCTGCAACTAGTATTACTGATTTGGCTTGGGAGATATAGTAATAAGTAGAGTTGAAAAGCTTTTTAAAATAATATTTTTTTTGGTTATTTTCAAGAAGTCTAAAAAATACTCCATTTATCAATAATACAATCACTCTTTATAAACGGGAGAGGAAAAGTGTCTAATGCATTGTTTTTCCGCAACTTTAATTGTTGCAAATGTGTAAATGGTTGCAATTACAGTTGCAAACTTTTTCAACTTCAATTGTAACCAAAAAGCGGAAAACGTCACTTGTAGCAAAAATGGTTGCAATTACAGTCGCTTTACATACTTACAGAAGCAACCAGACACGCCTAATTATTAGCATTATGGAAAAGTCTTCTAAAGATGGCTTTGCATGGTTTTATATAAAGAATTTATGCTTGGTTTTGTTTCACCTAATCTCATATCAAATATTTTCCTTTGATGTTGAAAGCACTAACTCGATGTCTCCTCTATGCAGCGCTCGTACTTTGGCTTCAATGGCTCAACATTCTGAGTTATGATTCATCTTTTCTCTGAAATCGTCAACTAAGATCTCTAAATGCTGCTAGAGGCCATGAATAGAGTGTCATCTTTTTGCTGTTTCGAGCAAAACTGATGTGTATCTAATTTGAGTGATTGTTTCTGTGATAAATATCACAAGTGGAATGTTTTCAGCTGTCGTGTTCAGTTATGCTCATTTGAATTATGTAGTTCTTATAATTTATCTTGCTGTGGGCATAAATTTACTTTTTAATTGATTGATTGTTCATCTTGTTTGATAATATCAATCGGAGTTCGGTCAAATTTTGCCGAGAATGATGGTTGAAGCCTTGCTTCCTTTGCTTGGGGAAATTCTACTTACACACTGCAATTTATTTTGACATCCTGAGTGCTCTTGACACCAAATTTCTATTTTAAAATGTCACCAATTTACTTTATGTATCCAATTTTTTTTCCAAGTTTAATCCTCTTCCTTCTCTCTATCTCCTTATATCGTCCGATCCCAAATTTTTCGAGTCAGATATTAATTCCCAAATATGTTGGTCGGGTATTAATATCCGACCAAAGAATCACTTGATCGGGTATTAAAATCCGACCAGCAACCAACGTCTCGCTTACAAAAGAATCATAAGTAATAATAAATTGCAAATAAATACACATAAAAACTAAGAATAAATTTAAATTGTACCTTAGATTTGTCCTCCGACACCAATTGCGTGTTGGAATTTTCCATTTGAATAAAAAAAACTCAAACTAAAACTTCAAATCCTAATTTTACTTGTTACAATGAATTCGAAGAATTTAAAATTTCTCCGGATCTTTTTAGGAATATTAATTTAAAAAATTTAAGAGGTTAAGAAATCAAATCAATGAGTTAGCGGGAGATGTATTATTTTTAAATTAAATTTTACTAAAAAATATTTTTAAAGGTTCTAGAGAAAAAACAGAAGAAAAAGACGTAGTTCTAAATTTTAAAAAGTCTTAATTTATGATTTAAAAGGGTAACTTAGTCAAAAAAAATAAATGGTAAACTTATAATTATTTACAAGTTTTAAAACCATACATGAAGAGTAAATTTCCGTGTGTAAATAGAATTTCCTCTTTGCTTGATTGGAGTCAGTCGGATTATCTTAAATCCAATGACTTTGAACCAATGTTCACCCCTATCCCTTTAACAAATACTAAAGCACGATCAACTTTGTGAATAGAACTAAATCTAAATTAATTAAATAGTTGTTTGTTTTTTTCTCTTACTTAATCTCGATAATTTTTTATAAGTCTGTACTCTTCAAATTTCAAGTTTGTCGCCTCAAATACCAAAACTCAAGACTAAAATCCATTTCCCTCCGAGATTCTAATTTTCCAAGTCACTTTATAAAAACTCTTTTTTTAAACCAGCCGATAAAATTTAGGTTTTTATCGAATTATGTTTTGATTTTGTATTAATTTGCAAAATTATAATTTTATATTCAAATTCATATTACTATAACATAGATTTTTTTCTTTGGAACTGGAGTTCCATACTGCATCCTAAGCTATTAGAAACAATTCAACTCCCGAATAACTTGTGTATCGTTTTCCCTTTCTTTTGGAAAGAGACTGTGAATTTATTTGTTATTTATATTTTTTTTAGGAGGCTCTGAGTTTGTGTATCTACATAACTACATCCATGATGAGAAAGAGTTTTAAAATTAAGGGAATTTTTAGATGTGCCCCAGTTTTTTCTTAGTGAGCCCAATGACCTAAAAACTAAATAATTATAAGTTTGTCATAATTTTTTTTGGACCAAAAAAAAAAAAAAATCTCTCAGCCCTTTTTTCTCTAAAAAAAAATCTTCTGCCTCTGCTGACGTCGCTGTTGGCGCCACTGCCACCGCAACGACAACAACTGCTGCTGCCGCTATTGCTGCAGTTGTGGCCGCTGCTGCAGCAGCAGGAGGCACATGCAGCGGCGAATAGTTGCGGCTGTCACCGTTGTTTTCGTCGTTACTGCCGTTGCTGCTGTTGGTGCTGATAAGAACGGAGAGAAGAGGAGCAATTCCGGAAAAAATATGGAATTCACTAAGAAAAACTGAGTAAGTTAACTTCTCTAGAGCATACTAAGAAATTGTGGCTCAATAGGAAAAGTATGGGGCGCGCATCTTGCAACTCTCTAACATTAAATGCAAAGATTCAGTCATCGACACTAGAAGATTCCAAGCAATAGTTAGGAGTACATGAGGCTATATAGTTCGTGAGCCCTTGCCATCTACATGGCAATCATAGGAGCAATAAATAACTACATTTCGAGGACCCATGATCATCGTCCACATCTAAGAAGTATCAACTAATTTTTTACCATTAGTGAGAATTTTTTATCAACTAAATTTCTACCTATATATATATATATATATATATTTGAACATAATTTTCTTTTTTGTTCAATTTATGAAAGTTATGATGTTACGATATATACTTTCCTATGAAAGTTTCTAATTTGTTATAGATGGTATTAGTTTTTTTTGCCAGTCAAATTCAAATTCATGTACACTTAAAAATTCTGTAACATTATTTAAATTAAATTTTCACTGAAACTGAACTCTTGAAACCTTTCATAAATTGAAGAAAAATAATACCGCTAGACATAAGGCTCATTGACATATGTTTTTAATTTTTTTTTGCTAATCAAATTCACACACATATACCTTTTTTTTTTTTTTTTTTTTTTTACATTATTCAAATTTATTTTCCACTGGAAGTTGTACTTGGAACCCTCCTAAATTAAAGAAGAGGAATGATGTAAGTAATGACAAGGTTTGTTGGCACCCACTCCTTAGCTAGTAGAGCTGAGCAAAAAAAAACAGGAGCTCCATAGGCCTGTGAAAAATATTATACCCAAAAGTTAACTTTAACTGCCTCATTTACTTTGGAGAGGCCCAAAGTGGCCCGATTTATCAAGAGGCCCAAGCAAACTCATACGCACACGCCCATTTTCAAACGACGACATTGCCTTCGTCTTCGTTCCCTTTACTCGAGAGATCGGGGAAAAAATTAAATTAAAAAGGAGCCAAAATAAATTTTACCGGCACGATACAATCGTACAAAGCCTCGATCAGATCTGAGCAAAAAAAACAAAGCTCCAATTCAAACTACGACCGCCCGTAACAAAATAAATCGCATCTCAAGAGGGGGAGAAAACAAGCAAACAAATGGAAAAAAGAAAACCCTAATTTTCTTCGACCGTCGTGCGCTCGACGTTCCCATTTCCGATCCAAAGCTAGGGTATTTTTTCGTCTAGCCCTAGGAATTGGTGATTTGATCGGTTTTGTTGAGGTTTGGTTGTTGGGTGGTGCTGCCGGAGCGGCGGTGATTCATTGTTGGTTGATCGTCGGTTGGAATCGATCGTAGTCGGTGGCGATCCGATGGATAAGAGCAAGAACAGGACCGATCTGCTCGCTGCTGGCCGGAAAAAGGTGTTATTTCCCCTCATCTCCTCTCTTTGATTGACGTTGAGTTTATGAGAAGTTTCCCCCATTTTTCTGTGATTCTGATAGACTATGATTCAATGTTTCAGCAATTTGAGAAGTATTTGTTATTCGTTTTTGCGAATTCGTAACTTATATATTTGATCTCTGAGATTGGGATCGTTTTGTCTTATTTTCCTTCAATTTTTGTATAGTTTGCAGGGATTTGGTTAGGCAGTATTAGCCTTAGACTTTTATAAGCTTCTTGATGCTAAAAAATGCGAACATTCTTTATATGCTCAGAATTTAGAGAGGGATTTTGACTACATGCCTTAAATCCTTAGAAATTTAGACTGTAGAAATCGTTTACTTTATTTGGTGTTTTCTAGTGTGTTTACTGCTACTTTAATATCTAAGTTGGGTGCACTAATACCGATCAGAGACGAGAAAATACATTTTAAACATATAAAATACAATGGACAGTTTGCTTTTGAGGAACTTTTGTTTGCAGAATTGCTATATACAATCATCACTAAGAATTGATCTCTGCACAAAGCAAGCAAGCAGTAGAATGATGGAAATGTTGTTTGTTGAATCCCTTACAAGGACAATGTCATGAATAATAGTTGGTATTTATAAGAAGTATTTATTTTGAGATTTGCTTTCTGCTGCTAGCTTTAATGAAGACTTAATTTTCTGCTATTTCTTGTGGAATTTAACATCTTAATTGAAGCTGCTTTACCATCTAATTTCAGCTCCAGCAATTCAGAAAGAAAAAGGATCAGAAGGGAGGCAGCAGTAGCCATGGGAAATCTGCAGGCAAGACCAGCAAGCTCGAGAATGATGGGGATCCTGAGGAACCATCAAAACTGCCCGAATCTCAGCTAGCCATTGATGCTGAAGATTCTAGTACAGATCAGTCAGATCCTCCTGTGACCAATGAGCCTGTAGATTCTTCATCATTGCCCGTGTTGTCTGCCGATGAAAGAAGGGGCCAAGAAGAGCTTCCTACTGGTTCTTTAGTTTATCAGGTAAGGGAATTTTTGCTTTGGGATTCAGTTAATTTCTGAAATTTGAAGGATACAATGGGGAAGAATGTTGTGGATTTTGATGTATAATTGAATTCTCATTTGATGCTGGCTAGGGGCAATGCAGGAAGCTAACAATTCCGGATCTCAAGAATGGAATGGCGATATATTGGAGAATAGAAAGGATGAGACTGATGTAAGTGTTTCTGACATGGCTCCTGATCCTGGGAGGATAATTGAAGATCTTGCTTCTGTTTCTAGTTCTGGACTTGAAGTGGTCCAAGAGAGAGAAGGATCATCTTTTCAATCTGAAGAGAGTGGTGAGGGTGCAGGAAGTCCTTCAGTTTCAAACAAGGTGGAGAGTGAAGGGGATCGGATGCGAATTTCAATGGAGGAGCACGGGCTAAAAGGTGCGATGAATGAGGAAACTTTAGCACCTTCCCAAGCAGGTACCCAGTCTTTATTTCTGGCTGGACAACTTGAGGAGGCTGGTGCTAATCTTTCTGATGACCCAGGGGAAAGGACTTACCACGGAGAAAATTTGGAAGTACAATCTTCAGCCCGAGATATGTCATCCACTGATGGTGAAAATGAAGCTATTGCAGTTGATGCTCAAGGGGAAAGAAGAAATAGTGAAGAAACTGCCGTCCTTCATATTTCTAAGCATGGTAGAACTCGAGAGGGGAAAGCTGGGTCACCTATTTCGGCTGAAGAAACATTTGCAGGACCATCTTCCGCTCATCATCTTCTGGATGCTCAGGAGGAAGATGATACTGTTCGAGTTGGTGAGGAAGGAGAAAGACAAAACAATGAAAATGCTATGCTGAACTCTGGGAGAACTCAGGAGTTGGATGAACCTTCAATTCCTGAGAAAGAACTTGTGGAGGAGAACTCCAACCTTTCTTACAGGCCTGAGGAGACTACTTATGTTGACGATACTTCAGGAACCATATCATCTACATCCCAAGCTTTTCCAGCGAACAAAGGGGGAGATGGACCTATCGGGACTTCCTATATTGAAGAAAATCCGGAAACTATAGCTTCTCCTAGTAAAGATACCCCGGCCACCAAGGGAGAAGATGTTGCTGAGATTATTGATACAGAAGAGGAAAGAAGAGTTATGGAAGAGCCTGTGCTACAATTTTCTCATGAGGAGGATGCTACTGAAGAGTCCTTGGAGAAGCTTCCTGAAATGGGGGTTATATCAGTTAGGGAGATGTCTGTGGGGATCAACAAAGAAGATTCCCAAGTTGGTAATTCTAATAGTGAAGTTGAGAGTATTAGGCAACTTTTCTATTTATCAACCATTGAAAAAGATTTTCTCCAGCTGCAGCTAGATGAGCAGATTGCATTAAATGCTGAGAACCAGCAGCAGTCTTTTAATGATATGTCAAAACTTAGGGATTTGGTGAAGGAAACCCAGGCTAGCAAGGCAACGGTAAATGAAGAACTTGAACAGTGTAGGTCTGGACTCCAAGCTATGGCTATTGTGAAGGAGGAATTAGAAGCTCAATGTCTTTCTGCAAAAGGGGAGATGGAGGAACTCCGAATCAGGGCCAACGAATTGCAGAATAAGCTCGACCAGTCCCAAGAAGGCTTATCCCATGTTTTAGTGGAATTAGCTGACTGCAAAGTGTCATTAGAAACTTTGCAGAAAGAAAATGTGTACTTAACACAAAACCTAACTTCTGAAAAAGATGCAAGAAGGAAGCTGCTGGAGGAGAAAGAGTTCTTTTCGAGTGAGAACAAGAAGCTTGCTTCTGAGATTTTGGGACAGAAGGAGCAATTAATTATAGCACTTAATAACCAAGTAGAACTTCAGAGCAACCTCAGAGATGCAGGGGCATGTATTGAGCAACTTGCCAAGGAAAGCTTGTATCTTGCTACCAGTTTACATGTACATGAAGCAAAACTAAGGGACCTAAATGAAAGGCACCTGGAGCTACCTTTTGAAGCCAATAAATCTTGGAATGAAGGAATGACTTTGTTTCAGAAGAATGCTGAGGAAGATTGTGGAAACTCTATTTCATTTGGAGTTCTGAAGCAGCACTTAGAAGTGGCCAAAACTGTATTACATAAACTTGAGAAGTCGGTTGATAGTATGCACTTGCACACTGTGTCCTTAAGTAGGCAGGGGGGAAGAGGTGCAGCACCTGGAATATCAAAAATTATTCAAGCTTTTGAGTCAAAAGCTCATCATGTGGAGATTTTTTCAGATGAGATGCCGTCTCTGACTGAAGGTGGACATTTTGAAGATTCCTATATATTAATAAAGGAACGAACATGCAGTCTCAGAGACATTATGCAGCAGATAGAATTGGATATGGGAAAGGTTGAAATACATTTAACAAATGAACAAAAAAGCAGAAAACATCCAGAAATGTCTATGGAGTCTGAAGCCAAAAACCAAAATAGCTTTCTCCAAGAGGCGATTGATGAGTTTGTCAAAAAGACGTCTGACTATAAATCAAAAATAGTTGATCTCCAGGATCATATGGAAGAAATTCAGCAATGTGCAAACGAAGAGACAGCTAGGCTATCAAGCCAAGTAGAGAAGTTGCATGAGGAAGTGAATCACAGGGTGGCCACAATTAAGCAAGAAGAGCACTCTAGCAAGAGTGTCATTATTAACGCTATTGGAAAGCTCAATGCTTGTACCGGATTTCATGTGGATGCCGGATTGGATGTTGGCTCTCATGTTATGTCTTCTATTGATACTGCGGTGCTTGCAATTAAGGGTCTACGTGAGAAACTCGAAGCTGCTCATATTAAATACAACACACTCCAAGCTTCATTTGAGGAAACGAGTCGATCGTTTGTGGATTTGCAAGGGAGGAATGTGTTAGCTTTTGAGTTATTGGGGAAAATGTACAACAGCCTCAGGGAATTTGTTTGTGATTCATATCAGAGTGTGGGAGATGTTTTGCTGGATGTGAATGCTGATGAATCCCTACAGCTTCTACCTGGAAAATGTGACCTGCTTATTGGACATCTGCATGAGTTAATAGGTGAGCGTCATCACCTCTTTGCTACAAATAATGAGCTAGAGGTAGGATTGTTGAACAGAAACCATGAAATTGAAGAGCTGAACATGAGATGTGATGCTTTGTCCAGGAAGTTGGATGAAGAATGTCGCAACAAAGAAGGGCTTGAATCAGTTTTGGTGAATAGAGGCAAAACTTTTGAAGAAGTAAGTAACAGGGTTCTTTCCTTGGCCCAGATGTTGGCAGACCATGAACTGAGTAACGATTTTGATGCCGATTCCACGTTTATGAAATCCAGCAACATGGAGAGTGACTTCTGCATGTCTATGTTGTCACGTCTTGAGGCATTAGTTTCTTTTCATCTTCAAAAACATGAGGAGGTTAGTGAGCAGGTTAACTCTTCAAAGATTTTCTTCAGGGAAGCTAACAATGTTGCTGAAATTTCAGCCGAAACCTTGTCCTTGCCCTTGCACATCTTGCTTAGGCAAGAAATTGTACCCAGGATGAGCGAGTTAAAGGAGAAACTGCAGTTATTGAGTGTCTCACATATTCAACAGGAAACAGAAATCCAAATTCTCAAAGAGACCTTGGGTAAAATGGAGGAGACTCTGGAAGCATCTCATTTTGAATTGAAGTCCAAAGTGTCTGAACTTGAGCAGTCTGAGCAGAGGCTTTCTTCTGTAAGGGAGAAACTTAGCATAGCTGTCGCAAAAGGCAAAGGTCTAATTGTGCAGCGAGATAGTCTTAAGCAATCTCTGATGGAGAAGTCCAATGAGCTTGAAAAATGCATGCAGGAATTACAGTCAAAAGACACATTGCTTCAAGAAGTTGAAGCAAAACTTAAGTCTTGTTCAGAAGTGGACCGTATTGAAGCTTTAGAATCTGAGCTTTCTTATATTCGAAACTCTGCAACTGCACTAAGGGATTCGTTTCTCCTTAAAGATTCAGTTCTTCAGAGGATCGAAGAAGTCTTGGAAGACTTGGACTTGCCAGAGCATTTCCATTCGAAGGATATAGTTGAAAAAGTTGAGTTGCTCTCCAGATTGGTTGCTGGTAACTCTTCTTTTCCTGTGGCTGATTGGGATCAGAAAAGCTCTGAGGGGCACTCACATTCTGATGCAGGATTTGGGGGTATGGATGCTTGGAAAGATGACATTCAGCCAAGTTCAAATCAAGGGTATGATGAATTGAAAAGAAAATATGAGGAGCTTCAAAGTAAGTTCTATGGCTTGGCTGAGCACAATGATATGTTGGAACAGTCCCTAATGGAGAGGAATACCCTTGTACAGAAATGGGAAGAGATGCTGGACAGAATGGACATACCATCTGATTTGAGAACATTGGAACCTGAGGACAAGATTGAAAGTTTGGGAAGAGCACTTTCTGAAATCCAGCTGGAGAGAGATGCTTTGCAGCATAAGATTGAGAACCTTGAGGTTTCTTCCGATATGCTCATCGGGGACTTAGAGGATTCTCACAAGAAAATATCTGAACTCAGTGCTGAGGTTGTAACTGTTAAATCTGAGAAAGATTTCTTTTCTGAAAGCCTGGAAAAACTAAGGTTCCAATACCTTGCACTCTCTGAGAAGGCTGTTCATTATGAAGTCGAGAGGGAGAATTTGCAAAGAGAGCTAGCTGACTTGAAGCAAAAATTGGTTGAACAAGATGAGATGAAGGGGCATCATGATTTTGAAAAGGAGATACGGAAACTACATGATTTGATTATCAATGCATTGCCAGATGGTGATAGCTTTGAGCGAGTCTCTGATGAAACAGAAAGTGCATCTCTGGAAGCATTGGTGAGGAAGCTTATTGATAATTATACACTGCTTTCAGACAAATCTAAGAATGTAAGTGCTGATAAGGAGGCTCAATCTGAGGAAAGTAACTCATCCCTTGATAAACAGTCATCTGGAGATGTTTTGCATGACAAAGATCGGCAGTTGTTGGATCTGAGGTTGGAACTTGAGGAGATCTCTCAGAATCTGAGTTTTGTGAAGGAGGAGCGAGATGCAGCAGTGGAGAAATGCCATTCTTTGACCTTGGAAATAGATGAAATGAATAGACATATGAATTTGCTACAAGCAGAGAGTGCCAATGACAAGGGGAAGTGCCAGTCATTGATGTTGGAACTAGAGGCAGTGGGTAAACAGAGGGATGCTCTACAAGAACAACTGAGTCAGGAGGAACAAAAAATTGCAGCTGCAAGAGAGAAGCTAAATGTTGCCGTTAGAAAAGGAAAGGGGCTGGTGCAACAACGAGATGCCCTGAAACAGACCATTGAAGAGATGAATACTATGGTGGACCACTTAAAGGCCGAGCATAACCAGCAAGTAGAAGCTTTAGAATCAGAAAAATCTCTTTTGATGAATCAGTTGGCAGAGACTAAACATGATTTGCAAGAATCTAGTCAGAACTTGAGTAGATTGTTGACCATTGTTCATTCAATTGATGTTGGCACTGAAATAAACTTTAGTGATCCGTTTCAGAAGATGGAAGAAATTGGGAAAATCAGTCGTGATTTGCATTCAGCAGTAGTTTCTTCTGAACGTGAAGCAAAGAAATCAAAACAGGCAGCTGAGTTGTTACTAGCTGAATTGAATGAAGTACAAGACAGGGTTGATATTCTCCAGGATGATCTGGAAAAGGCACAAGCTGCACTTGTGGAAAGTCATAAACAGAAAAATGATGCCGAGGCTGCTAAGGCTGAAGCTCTTTCACATCTCGAACAGTTTATGTCAGTTCATTCTGAGGAAAGAAAGAAGCAAATTGACAATTTGACGGAGTTGAGGTCTGGTATTGATCAATTTAGGAAAGGTTGCATTGGGTTTTCTAGTCTCCTTTCTGATGTCTTTAGAAAAGATGTGGATCTCTTCTCATATGTGCAATCCTTTTTGAAATCTATCTTGCGACAAATGGATGGTGAAAATGTGGCAGACCTGCCTGTTCTTGGATCTAACAACCTTCTTCATATTGATCAAATTAATGTGGTAAGTTTATTGTATCTGTACCGTTCTATTGTTCTGCTATGTAGCAAATTGCTATTGAATTTTTTCTTGTTATTTTTCAATCTTATTCGGCCTATCTTATCATTCTTTCAAAATTCTCTTTCTTTATTTACCTTGGTCCTTGTCTAAACTCGCATTTAATTGCACCACGACTTCCATTTGCAGTCTACCAGTTTTGGTTAATGAAGTAATATCAAAAGTATTCTATTATAATTTTCGAAGAACATGTTAGAACAGTACAAATGAACTTCTAGGCATCTATTACTTTTCTTACATTATTTGTTTTCTTCTTTTCCTCATTAAAATGCAAAGGATATTATGAAAAACAAGAAGCTCGTGGCGATAGAAGAATTGGTAAATTACTGTAAGTGTAAATTCAACTTTTCTATTAATTATAACTTTAATTCATCTTGATATTCTGTATTTAAAAGAACACATATTTTCTCTTTGGTTTTTGTATAGAACAAAACAAGACGTTGATTTTTTATGTTAGTGCATAAAACTATACCCATTTATCATCACAGCTTTGGAGCTGAGGTACAGTGGTTAAGACATTAGACATTAAAATGGTCTGCAAGCACTGGTTTCATTTGCCAAATGTTATATTTATATACACATGCAAAGCGAAAATAATAAGGGCTTGTCAACTGGATTTTTTTTACCCCCTTTTTTGGGGGTTGGGGTATGCTGATTGTTAGTCTCTCTCTTTATTCCTTAGGGAAAAAATAAGGCTAATCAACTGGGGTATTGGGATGCTGATTGTTAATGTTTCTCTCTCCTTTTCCCTTTTTTGGGGGTTTGAGTAGTGCAGGGTGAGTTGAAGTATAAAAGCATCTCTTTCAATCATCTTTACATCTTTTGTGGTTTGACACACTGTTGCTGTAGGAACATTATATTGAAAATTCCTTGTGATGGCCAGCAGTTCCATCACTAAAGAAGGGGCATGGACATTGACACGAGGCTTATATTAAATGCTATTGTCAACTTAGTGTGGGAATAAGTTGGCAGACGATCTTAAGTTGGAAGATAATCTTTCTTCTTGCTTTGTTCCTTTTAGGCTAATCTGGGATAGATTAATTGGATACGATTGACATGCAAGGGACACCCGTAAGAACATAACAGAAGGTATCAATATGCAATTTATGGAAGACTGTTGTTTAACATATATTTAAGAGGGAACAGAAGAAGTATCTTATTTCTTGTCTACTTCCCTAGATTCTTTGACGAGAAATGTTGAAGGATCATTTGCAGTTATGCAAAACAAGAAAAGAAAAAGGAGAATTACAGTCTTGATGTTTACTTTGGGAAGGTGTTTTAACAGTTTTCTGATAAAAGCTTTATTTTAGAAGTTGAAGATTATATTAAAATTAAGATTTTTGGCCTTAGGTAACAACTACCTCATAAAACCAATAGTTTTTGGGGATTGGGTTTCAAAACTTCCCTTCTACTTCCTCTGAATTTCTGTGGAATCAGACATCCAATCTGTCCAATTCATCATAAAGGAAAATTGCATTACAAGTTCTATTTTCCTCATGCCTATAAAATCACTAGAGTCAGAGCTGCTGCTATCTATGATTAACCCTAAAAATATCCAACATACTAAATACCCCTTGGTTTAGGGGATGCAAATTGCAAAGGGGAACTTGATTCTGAAACAATTTAGTTCGATGCAGGAAGTATATGCTTTTTGCATTGCAAATTTAATATTTTTTTTGAGGGATCTCATCAATATTCTAAAATACGTTTTCATTATGCATGCGGCTCGGAAGTGCATAATGTATAAGCGGATTCCACGGAGATTAAACGGATTATGCAGAATATTAATATTTTAATATATATTAATACTTTAAAATGCATATATTAAGTGCTATAAAATTCAAGAATATTAGGAAATAGCATAACAAAATTATAATAACATAATCACCTAACTTGAACTTATTCACAGTGTTCAATTTGATATTTTTTTTTTGTGTTTGTTTGTTTTTTTTCCATAGTGTTTCTTGAATGTTATTACTTCTCTTTTGAAAACAACATAAACACCTAATCACTACTTAAAAATTAAACATCACACTATCACAAGTTCACAATATGAACTGATCTAAAAAAAGATCCAAAAAAATTAATAGGTTCATAATGAACTATCAACAGTTCATAGTTAACAGAGTCAACTATCTCAAAAAAGATTAAAAAAATTACTCAAAACTTAGACATCACACTAATCTAAAAGAATTTGTTCATCAAGATTGAAGAGATGAAGTACCTTCACCGTGACCACATAATCTACATGTAGTAGTTTAGCTAAAAACTTTGCTGGAGTCGAGTGTTACTATGTTCAGTTGAGGTTGAGAGAGGATGATCAGAAATTGAAAAGAGAATCAAAAATTGAAGTGGAAAGAGTCGGTGATCAAAAATTGAAGAGGAGAGAGTTGGGTGAGGGTGTGGTAACTAGGTTTAGATTAGAATCGGGCCAATTAATAATCGGAAATTGAATAGAAAAGAGGGAGAGAGAGTTGGATGTTAGTATGGTTAGAATCGGGTTAGGCGATCAAAAATCGAAGAGGAGAGGAAGAGTCGTATGTGGTGGACGATTAGGAGGTGAGAGATGATAGGAGGTGATGTGAGGTGAGAGATGACCGAAGACGACGAACCGGAGATTGATTGAGGACTAGAGACGAGAGCAAGAGAGGATAGAGATCGAGGAGTCAGGGATTTTATTTGGATGCCATAGGAACTGAGGAAAGGGGTTTTAAAAGAGTGGGTTGGATTTTTCGAGTTTAAAATCGTAAAAAAGTAAATCCGCATGCGGCTTTTGTGGGTTATGCGGGCACATAACCCGCATAATTCACATTCATAATGATTAATCGACTTGTCCACATTGACATGACGATTTCTTAATTTTACGTGCGTTTTAAGTCCACATATGATTATGCAGATGCATAATCGTCCATATAAAATGCTTTTTATAACACTGGATCTCAGTGACACTTGTTTTGCAATTTGCATGTTCGTATCAGTCCCAAGGGTTAAGGAAGAATGGTAGGTGTTAGCTTGCAGATGAATATCATAAACATATTTAATTCACAGTTGTTCTAATAATGGGAAGAGGATGGCTCCTTCATGGCCCCTGGTGGGCATAACTTATTGTTGATAAAAGGAGGGGTGGGAGAGTTACAAACTATTGGTCCTCCATGCCATGCTACTTTCATGCCACGCTACTTTCTCACATATATATTAAGTTCTCAACTTGTTATAAAAGTGATACCTATATTTAGTGAGGTCTTTCTGAAATATTTCCAGTATAATCTACTGGTTCTCTCTCTCTTGCACTTTTCATACCTAATTGAATGTATGTTCCTTTTTCCTCTCAGGATAACTTCCTTGTTGGTGATGTCTTGCAAGTTAAGAACATTTCACATTTTGGTGACAGTTTGATAGCTGAACATTTTGCTGATGCTTGCCGTAGTTTGCATGAATGCATGAAAGAATTTGATGATATGAAAGAAAAAGTACGCCAATATCCTTTTTCCTTGCACCAACAAATAACCTGTCTGTTAGAAACCTTGGGAAGCGTAAAAAGAAAATTAGACTCTCAGAGGGAATATTCAGAGTCACTCAAGGAAGAGGTGTCAAGGCTTGAATTGGTGATGAAGGAGAAGGAGACTGAAATTTGTTCAATGCAAGGAAATATGTCTATTCTTTATGAAGCATGTAGGTCTTCCATTGCAGAGATCGAGAATAGAAAAGCTCAAACAGTTGGAAGCAGCTTTACTCCTGACGGACATGTTTCTGGAATATCCAGTGGGGTTGCTACTTTTCCAAGTTATGTTGATGTGAAAGAACATGCTGATGCAATTTACGCAGATCAGTCTATTAGAACGATGGCCGACTCTTTGTTTTCAGCTATTCGGAATTCAACTAATACGAGTGAGACAACAGAGGGCAACCAAAGGGAATTGAAGGCCACTATATTAGACTTGCAGAGAGAACTTCAAGAAAAGGATATTGAAATGAAGATGATCAGTGAACAGCTTGTATCTCAGATAAGGGATGCAGAGGCCGTTGCAAGGAGATCTTTGACTGATCTTGATTCTGCAAGGGCACAGATTATTAGTTTGGAGAGAGTGACGGCAGAGATGGAGAATGATAGACAATTACTAGAAGAAAGAATTAGCGAGCTAAAAGATTGTGAGGCTTCATTGCAAGAGTTGCAAAATAGATTCAAATCTTTAACTGATTTGCTAGCAGCCAAAGACCAAGGCAAGTTATTTTAAGCAAGCATCTTAACTTAATTTTGTCCCTTCTAGTGACATAGCTAAAGCTTGAACAGTATACTGAGGCATATATAGTCATTTATAGCTAACACTTGCTACATTTATTTCATGCAGAAATTGAAGGCCTAAGGTGTGGTCTCATGCAAGCACTTGATGAAGAAGAGTCGAAGATGGAAGCCCTGGAGAACAGGAACAAGGAACTGGAGGATATATTACAAGAGAAGAAACTAGCCTTGGAGGATCTTGAAGCCTCCCGCGAAAAGGCTTTGGCAAAGCTTTCAACAACAGTGAACAAGTTTGATGAGTTGCATAATCTATCAGAGAGTCTGCTTGCAGAGATAGAGAGCCTTCAATCACAATTACAAGAAAGGGATTCAGAGATCTCATTCTTGCGTCAAGAAGTAACTAGATGTACCAACAATGATTTGGCCTCACAGGAGACCAACAAGAAGTACCTGTCTGATATAACTGAGGTGTTAAATAGGATGGAAATGATGGTTTCACATTTTGGGGAATCACATAGACATGCCAATGATAAGAACGGCAATCAAATTCAAATATACACTGATATCCTAGATGAAAGAATAGTATCTGTTATGAATGAACTAGAAGATCTAAGGGTAACAGCTCAAAGCAAAGATGCCTTGCTGCAAACTGAAAGAGGCAGAGTGGAAGAACTACTAAAGAAAATTGAAGATCTTGGGACTATTCGTGATAAGGAGATTCAGAGAGAGCCATCTCAAAGGGAGAGAGTTTCTGTTCAGCCCACCAGTTTGAACTGCCAAGGTCATCCGGAGATCGACCAAATGGTAAGTTGGCATACACATGTACTAATTCCAGATCTTCTCAAGGTTTCATTTTGTTAAGTAGTTCGTTTTGAATGATGGTTACTGAGGTCTGCTGGTGAGGGGTTATGATCTTTGTGGGTATGAAATCTGTGCTGACTACATTTACTCTGGGTACTATATATGAATATGTTGAGCAAAAGTTTGGTAGTCTTGATATTGTCCTGAAGTTATTACTTTGCATCAGAAGTCTCCGAAGGAATTCACAAAAGAGCCATGATATGTCTCCATGGTTGTTCAATTGTTTAAGTGCAAAAATATCTTAACATTGTTAGTGTCTTTTGCATGTTTGAGAAGTATAATGCATGGACCAGCTTTATAAAGGCAGGAAAATTAACTTAAGTACAAGAAACCATCTTTTTTATTTTTATTTGTTGAATGATCTGACCTCCGTATTGACCATTTGGTGATATTTTAGGTACAGAGAAACAAAGTATCTTCTGCCCCAATTGTGACGCATATCCGCAGTGGACGAAAAGTCAATAATGACCAAATTGCTGTAGCTATAGATATAGAGAAGGATGATAATCTATTGGATGATGAGGATGATGACAAATGTATGTTTAATTTTAATATCTTTATTTATGATGATATCTCGTATTTCATTAGAAGTTGTTACTAAATTTGGATTTGATATTTTATCCCTTCTGTAGCACATGGATTCAAACCACTTACTATGTCTCGTCTTGTCCCAAGAGCTACTCGCCCTATATCAGACAGAATCGATGGGATATGGTAGGCATAATTCTGTAGTTCTACGATGTCCAAATATAACTTTCTTGAATCTGCAATCATGCTAACTATTTAATTCTCGTGTATTTACCAGGGTGTCTGCTGAAAGACTGCTAATGAGGCAACCTAGTTTGCGACTTGGTGTTATTCTATATTGGATTCTATTGCATGCATTACTTGCTAGTATTATTTGAGACAATGTTTCCGGTAAGTGATGAATGCCTTCACATTTTTTTTCTCAATATTCACTACTGATCAATGCGTTAATGACCTTAGATATTTCTATCCATTATCCTTAAAGAATTTTCAAGCTCTTTTATGATTAATAACAAGTTGCCTTGTTCAACGATATGTTTCCAATCCCAATTCAAGTTCATACATAATTCACTGATATTGTACATTTCCAGTGACTTAAATTTCAAAGAAAGCACCAACCAACAAAAGCTACTTCTAGTACTCTCGGGTAGGATCGTAATTTTCCCCCCCCTGTTTTGGTGGTATAAATTGATGAAAGATCGTTTCCAGTTGCATTTTTCGAAAGTATCTTTATTTATTGATAGAGAATTATCATGATTAATCAAGTATATTGTCCAGCTATTAGGTGTGGGAATTCTGAGTGGACAAGCAAACCTGTCCTGGGCCTAATCCAAAGTTATTGGTTTTCTGTACATGTCTTTATAAGGTGGACAGACTACTATCTAACCCATGGAATAAACTGATTGGGTTTTTGTATGACCTATGAAGCACGGACACTTCAAAATAAGTGCCTTATCTGTGTCGTATACGTATTGGATAATGACACTTACACGACCTTTGTCGATACGTGTCGAATACATTGAAGCCTTGTTGGATTTACAAAACCTAAAAACTTGTGTGTCATAGCTCTGTTTGATTTCAAAAATTCATACAGATCGAATATCGGGACTGTATCTACTTTCAAAAAGTCAAAAAAATAGTATGTTGAGCACTATGAAGTTATTTGTTGTGTAAGAAGTCAAAAATTTCTTTTGACATAATAGGGATATTATGTTAATAGGCAACAAATGTCTTGTAAGGGTAGATATTTCAAATATTTGTTCAAGGTACTTGCCTATTATATTGAATTCAGATTCTTTTTTAATACAATTACTTAATTAGAATCCGTATTTTAAATTATTAAGAATGTTTTCTTTCTAATTTAGAAAACATTTCCTAATGATTTCGAGTTTTGATAAACATTATAAATATCAAATGAATACATCCATATATTGTGTTCCGTATCCTACCTTTTTAGGATTTTCAGTGTTCCCTTGTCTGTATAGTGTCATATCTGTTTCTTTTATTCGTGTCCATGCTTCATAGGGTATGACCATATTGCCTGACCACCTAACAAAGAGCAAAACTTATATCCCCAAACACGCCCACCCCCCACCAAAAAAAAAAAAAAACAATCATAAAAAAAAAAGAAAAAAGAAAGGCCAACAAGAAGGGAAAAAAAACAGCAAAAAAAACATAGTCAAATCACATAGCTGATCATATAACTATTTATTAATTCTACAAATTTGCATTTCTTGGATTTTTTTTTTGTTGGGATTTACACAAGAGCTAGTTATTCGACCACTTAATTATCACATACTAGGTTTTTTGGGATATAAGTCCTTAGCAAATATGATATTTGGTGATTTGTCACCAACAAGAACATATTTAGACATTAGCACTTGTCACTCACTTATCAGTAACTTCTGACATTCCCTTGGTCCTTAGGAGCTCCTATAATTCTATTGTTCAAAACCTTCCTAATAGGAATATTTTCTTCTAACTTAACTACTATCTGTATCGAATTTGGATCAAATTACCCTTGTTAATATCTTAACAATGGGAAACTTACAAAATCCTTGGCTACCAACTACTTCCTAGTAGCTCCAATGTTTATTCACAAATAAGAAGCTCTCTCTTTCAACCAAGGAACTTTGTCTGTCTCTTGGTAAATTGATATATCTCTCGTTCAATGTTGAAAATAATACGTTATTAAACTCGTTTTTTTTGCGTTATGATACCTAATACAAATCCATCTCCGTTCAACAGTCGAAAATAACACTATGCACAACAACGGTGCTTTTTAACATTATGTTACATTATTTGCGGATATTTTGTGAGTAATTTCCATATTGTTGCAGGTTATTTGCTTTGGTTGTTAGCTGATTGTTGCAATTATTTGATTGATTGTTTGCTTGTTTAATTGCTTGAATTACCACTTGCTAATTTGTGATTGCTTGCTGGAATTTCTCTCTAGTTACCAGAATATTTTACTTATTTGATTCTATTGAACTCTTGGTGAAACTGAAATGAATAATTATAAATAAGATAAATTGAGTATTACTAACACTCTCAACACTAACTAAAAATGAAATAAATAAGTTTGAATTTTTTTGTTTGCTAAAATTGAAATTGTGGTTGTGAACTTGATATAATTTAAAAGATAAATGGAAAAATTATTTTGAAACTTGTTAGAAACTTAGAATTGTTTCTGTGTTATATAATGTTTTATATATTTTTTAGAATTTTAAATTTATATTTCAATTTATAAAATATATTATATAGTTTTAAATTATTTTTCTTAGATAAATAGGAAATTGCATAATCTACATTATGTGTTACGCTATATGCGATATTAACCTTACAGAAGTAAAACGTTACGTTATCATTATCGCTATTTTGAAAATTGCTCTCTTTCTCTCTATTAAAAACATTGGCCTGTTTCCTTCCTAACTCTCTGATGTCTATTTTCTCTGTGTCTTGCTCTCCCAAATTAGAAATGCATCTTTTTCAACCAAGAAGAAGACAAGATGATGGCTCCTCCACATGTTGAGATATGAAATCGTTCTTTGTGCATTGGGAGTTCTCTCCTCCAATAAAATGATGAAGAGAGAGATCCACTTATATTAAGACAACAGTCTGATTCGTAATGCGTAAATGCATATGTTTGACTTTGCAATGCATATGCATTAACTCTACACCAGATTAAATCTTGCTACCTACTTCTCCAAAATTCCTACTACAGCCCCAAAATTTATTTCTCAAATAGATTCGGCTCCTCTATCCATCAGGAGGAAGATTAAGACGATAGCTCCCACCATTTTTATAATGACAATATGCATCTGAATTTGGATCAGAGATTAAGACGATAACTCCGCAAGTGCTGTGCTTAAAAATTTATCTTTTTACTGCCTGTCCTAAGTTAGGATAAAGGAGGGTTGTCGTAGGACGGTGACAATCAGCGCAAAATATTGCCACATATTATGACCTAAGCTAAAATATGAATTTCGTTGGAGCGTTCCCTACTGAGCGACACGCTACATTGGAACCCGGTTGTAGTGAAAAATGTGAGGGTTGTTAGGTTGTCGCTCAGAAGCTACGCGCCACGTCGGCGCCCTGATGTGGTGTCAAATGTACGAGAATTCCCACATTTTAATGAGCGGGTGAGGGTAAAAAAGTTAGCTCATAAACATTTGATTCGGTTGGCATCGTGGAACATAGGTTCCCTTACAGGTAGATTAGCAGAGTTAGTTAATACTATAATTAGGAGGATTAATATTTTGTACGTGCAGGAGACTAAATGGGTAGGTGAGAAGGTAAAGTCATAGAGTATTGGGGTTATAAATTTTGATATACGAGTAGATATAGAAATCGTAATGGGGTAGGTGTGATCGTCGATAAACAATAACTTAGGGATATAATGGAGGTTAGGAGGAAAGATGATAGAATTTTATTAGTTAAATTTATTTTAGATAGAGAGATTTTTAATATCATTAGTGCCTATGCACTACAAGTATGACTTGATGAATCCAGTAAACACCAATTTTGGGAGGATCTAGATGAAATAGTACAAGAAATACCCGCTAGAAAAAAAACTATTTATTGGTAGTGATATCAATGGGTATATAGGAACTAGTTATAATGGATTTGATAGTGTATATGGAGAATTTGGTTTTGGAGAAAGAAATGAAGCAGGTAACTCAATTCTAGATTTTGCTTTGTCTTATGATTTGATTTTAGTGAATACTTGGTTTAAAAAGAGAGTTTTTCACTTGATTACTTTTAAAAGTGGATTGAGTGCGAGCCAAATAGATTTATTTTTAAGTAGGAGGGTGATATAGCTACTTGCGTCAATTGTAAGGTAGTGTCAGGTGAGGGTGTAGTTACCCAATATAAACTCTTAGTTTTAGATATTCAGATTAGAAAGAGCTTAGAAAAATTAAGTATAAATTAGATCCTAAGATTAAGTGGTGGCGATTAGAAGGTAATCAAAAAGTTTTTGTAGATAGAGTAGTATAAGGAGCAGATTGGAGGGATCATGATGATGCTAATGTAACATTGAATAAAATGGCTAGCTACATTAAGAGGGTAGCTAAAGATATATTTGGTGAGTAGAGGGGCAGTGCTCTACCATATAAAGACACATTATGGTGGAATGAAGAGGTAAAAATGCTATTAAGATCAAGCGGAACCTTTATAAAAATTTGAAGAAGAAGAATAATAATGATGGAATAAGTTTTGAGAGGTATAAACTAGCCAAGAAAGAGGCTAAGAAATCTGTTCGGGATGCAAAAACTAAATTATATAAACCAGTGTATGAGAAGTTGGATAATAAAGAGGCAGAAAATGATATATATAGAATTGCTCAAATAAGAGAGAGAAAGTCTAAAGACTTATGTACTGTAAAGTGTATTAAAGATGATGATCAGACGGTTCTAGTTTGAGATGAAGAGATTAAAGAAAAATAGAAATATTATTTTGATAGATTATATAATGGTAGTTTTACTCAAGATTTGAGAGATCTTACTATTCAATGTGAGGATATGAATCGTAGTTTTATGCGCAAAATTAAATAATCTAAAGTAAAAGAGACTTTGAAGAGGATGCAATCAAGAAAAACTGTTGGTCCAGATGAGATTCCTATAGTGGTATAGAGATACTTAGGAGGGATTTGGGTGAGTTGGTTGACAGATCTTTTTAATAAGATTTGGCAAACTAAGAAAATGCCAAATGAATGGAGGAAGAGTACCCTAGTACCTCCGTATAAGAATAATGGTGATATTCAGACTTGTTTTAACTATCGTGGAATAAAACTCGTGTCACACTATGAAACTTTTAGAAAGGGTAATTGAATATAGATTGAGGCAAACTGTTAAAATATCGGAGAACTAGTTTGGATTTATGTCGGGGCGATCGACGATAGAAGCTATTTATTTACTTCGTCAACTTAGAGCGATTCCAAGAGAGAAATAGAGATTTGCATATGGTATTTATTGATTTAGAGAAAACCTATGATAAAATACCACGAGAGGTACTTTGGTGGATATTGATGAAGAAAAAAGTCCCCATCAAGCATATTGATATAATTAAAGACATGTATGATGGGGTAGTGGTCAATATCAGAATATATGGTGGTTTAATAAGTGATTTTTCTATCACAATTAGATTGCATCAAGAATCTGCATTGAGCCTATTCTTATTTGCTATAGTGATGGATGAATTTACTAGAGCTATTCAGGATGAGATACCTTGGTGTATACTATTTGTACTATTTGCTGATATATTGTCTTACTTGATAAGACAAAAGCAGTGGGTGAATGCCAAGTTAGAATTATAGAGGCACATATTAGAATCTAAAGGTTTTAGATTGAGTAGATCTAAAATACAGTATATGGAGTGTAAATTTAGTAAACGACGGACCGTAGACTAAAATGTTGTAACACTGGATGGGCAAGAGATGCAAATGAGCAGTCAGTTTAGGTATTTGGGTTCTATTCAGAATGATGGAGAGATCGATAATGATGTTAACTATATGATACAAGTTGGCTGGTTGAAATGGAGAAGTGCAACGGGAGTTTTATACGACCGTAACATTTCCTTAAGGCTAAAGGAAAATTTTTATAGGACTGCTAGTAGGCCAGCTTTATTATATAGTACGGAATGTTGGGCTATAAAAAAATATCATTCATAGAAGAAGTGTAACAGAGATGCGTATACTCCGCTGGATATGTGGCAATATTAGGAGAGATAAAGTGAGAAATGAAGATATTCGTGCTAAGATAGGTATAACTCCCATCGATGAGAAGATGCGAGAAAAGTGCTTACGATGGTTTGATCATGTGCAACGTAGGCCTACAAATGCACCAGTTCGACGATGAGAGTTTATTAATGTAGGATAAGTTAAAAGAACGAAAAGAAAACCAAAGAAAATATGGATAGAGGTAATACGAAAAGATATGGATTCTAGAGGTTTAAATGAGGAGATTTTATTTGATAGAAATGAATGGAGGACTATCAAAGTGATCGATCCGGGGTGATTCTCTTTTTTGGTTCGTGTAGCTTACCCCAAATACTTAGGATTAAAGGCTTAGTTGTTGTTGTATTTGTTTCTTACAGTTTACAATGCTCTCTCTCTCTCTCTCTATATATATATATATGTGTGTGTGTGTAGTCAATTATGTCTCTCCTATATATATATATATATATATATATATATATATATATATATATATATATATATTCCTGAAAACCTGTCAAGTCAACCATCAGAAAAGTTCGAAGTAGATCTTGACATTATATATTGGAAATATAATTTATATTTAGGAGCTTTCTAATTAGGAGTTTCAGTGTTACTGAAGGGTCCATGTTCTAGGAGTTCCTATATTGTTAAACTTTGTGTGCGATGCTAGCCTGCTATAATATGTGAAGAAGTATATGGCTTTGGTTTCATGTTGACATGGTATCAAAGCCTAAAGGCTCGTGATCCTATGTCTACCCCATACCTGCACCTTTGCTGTCTCTTTATCATCTTGTCCGCTGCACTCTCCTTGCTCTCTTCTCCTACAACAGTAGCATCCGGTAACAACAATAGTAGCTGGAAACAGCAGCAGCAGTGTCTATAACTGCTGTGGTATCATTAGAAACAACTGCAAAAGCTGTCTTTTCAGCCTCTGCTGTCATTGTTACCATCTCACATTCACCTCTGTTATCTCCTTTTGCATCTTTTCTGCCTTTGTGATTATATTTTTCTGACCATGGTATGTTGTGAACAGAAAAATGGGGGAAAAAAAAGCAGAATAAAATCAAAGAAACAACAAAAGAAAGAATTTTCTTTTAGTTTCGTCATTTGAGAGTGTTTGGTTAGGTGTGCAAGGATTGTGGTATGTGTTGGATGTTGATTTACATGAATATCGTGAGAGTTTTTGTAGATCCTATAGACTATCTCAAGTAGATTCATGTGATTGGATGCCAAGGGAGGATCATTGAATTTTGTTAGAGCGATCGAGTTCTAATAGAAGAATCCATAGTAGTATATATATGCAGTGGTTGGAGCACTATATTTTATTGGAGCCAAGGGAGTCCATTTGTTCTGTCGTTGCAATTGAGTTTTAAGGGAGAATGTGAAAAAATTTCTTAGGTGTAATTAAGTTCCATGGGAATATCCAAAAAATAAATTTGTGCAGGTGTTCAATGGTTATGTAATCTTGTGAAGTTGCGGCTTTGGGGAAAAGTTGGTCTCATTTGGCAGTTTTGTACTCTGTTATTTAATATAATTTCATCGCGTAGTAATTGTTTAGTGGTGGTGCAGTCTTGTTGTGTGGTGGCTTTATAGGGTTTGCAATCTTAGTTTGGAGGTTTTTTTTTTTGTTTTTTTGTGAGAAAATCTTAGTTTGGAGGTTTAAGATGGAAACCCATATGTAACAAGCTATGAAACTTACCATATTTTAGGAGTTTTATTATTAGACTTTTTATTATTTAGGAGTTTCTGTATCTAATATATCTTTTGCATCTATTTATGTGGGGTATTCTTTTTATGCTTTGCTTAATTATAATGACGCAGAACGGAAGCGATGTAGTGTTTGGGAGTTTGGATCTCACATCCAGACGAATTATATGCCTACTCTCTCGCGAATCGCTCATGGGAAAGATTTTGGAAAAGCCAAATCCCGTGCTCTCAATTTTCATTAATTATCTCTCTTTATCTATTATAAGAAATATTTA
Source organism: Dracaena cambodiana (assembly GCA_036321105.1). Lineage (NCBI taxonomy): Eukaryota > Viridiplantae > Streptophyta > Magnoliopsida > Asparagales > Asparagaceae > Dracaena > Dracaena cambodiana. Next base: position 49,163,253 of record JAYEPQ010000003.1, read on the forward strand.
TAGTAAATTACAAGATAAAAATAAATCTTTAAAAATCAAATATCCAACTATATTTCTAATCAAATCAAATCAAATCCAACTAAATCCAATCTTATCTCTATCAATTCTTCCTTGCTTGGAAGCATTCACCACCTGATGAATGGCAGCAAGAAGGAAGTCACGTAAGTCTGGATGAAGGCGAGCGATCTTTCCGGTATCTGGTAAACTTTTCCACCGAACTAAGTATAAGAAAATTAAACAGTTTGATAGCCAAATGTTCGCTATTTGACATTTCCATGGTGGCAACAGTAACAACTGTGGAAGATCTGATGAGAAGTTGAAATCTGTTGCTTTTGCAGAAAATGAAAAACTTGGAATTGGGGCTGGAGAGATAACGAAAACACGACCCTCGTGAACATGGCTATTGAGTGTTATAGTTGGCTTTGGCAGAAAAATTGGATCATCAACTTTTGGATCTGTGACAGGCTTTATGTTGTATTCGGTCTCAACTATAATATTATCACCTAATTTCTCAGGAACTGATATGTCCGTATGTAGACTCTTTGAAAGGCACTGGTATTCATAATACCAAAATTTTCCTCAGGCTGAAAATTTGATGGAAGGACACTGATTAACCAAGTGTCCGTATCTTTCACACTTCGAGTATTGTTTAAAGATAAGATGTAGAGCATACCGTGCACAAAGAAAAAACTGCAATCGATTCTAAGTTGGACTAGATTTATAGTTGTTGAGGTACCAATTAGAAATTTCTCCAACTAACTTTAATTTAACATAATTGTATTGCTACTCTGAAGTCAAAGGACTTTAGATTGTTTTCCCAATTTTCATAACCATTAGAATTTCTAATTGTAACTGTGCAAATATGAGACTGTATTGTATATATCATACTCCACTTGTTTGAAATCAGTATCAGTGTTGATATATTTCGCACAAAATATGAATCCCATAATATTAACTCCATAATTTTTGAGCACAGAATTCAGAAAATACCAAAGAATTGTGACATCTCAACTATAGCTCGAATCCGATGTGAGTTGGGCTTCAAACGGCTTCAAAATCCCGTTTAAACTCTTAACGGGTCTTGTTTCCCCCCAGCAGGCCTGTGGCTGTAATCGGGTTGGATGCTGAACCTGGTTTTGTTTTGGACTGATCCACTTCAAGTTGGGTTTGAGTTTGTTTTGCGGGGTTGACTTTGAAGTCGGGTGAAGAGGATATCCGTGGGAAGTTGTTGAAGGAGTTGTTATTGTTGCTCGGAGAGAGAAGGTGAGGAAGTTGTTGAAGGGCTGAGAGAAGGTGAGGAAAGTGGTTGAAGGGGTGAGAGTTGTTGGGTACTGCCGTGGAGGAAGAGGAAGGATGAGAGGTAGTTGGGATTTGTTTTTGGATCTTGTTTTTTATTTTTCTTCTTCTTCTACTGATATGTTTCTTTTCTCTCAATCTTTTAACACTGTTTTTTTAATTTTTTCACTCTTTTTTTCTTTTTTTTTTTACTGTTTTTTCTCTTTTTTAAATTTTTTTTCTCTCTCAAATCTAAATAAAATAAAAAAAATAGGAAGATGGGAGAAGAATATGCGGATTTAGGCTCTGGTACCTGAAGATATGGAACTTTTAACTCTGATACCTGAAAATGCGGAATTTTTAGTTCTGATACCAATTTGACATCGGACGGAAGCAATTTAGGGTTTGTGGTGGAGAATTGGGGAAGAAAATAGATTTTGGGGATAACTTAGGATTTTTTAGATAAATTGGGAGATTGGATCTTACATATAGGCGAATTACATGCTCTCTCTCTCACATGAGTTACTCATGGGAAAGATTTTGGAAGAGGCAAATTACATTCTTTCAATTTTAATTCATCATCTCTCTCTCTATCTAAAATCAAAATTATAAGAAATATTTATAGCAAATTACAAGATAAAAACAAATATTTAAAAATCTAAGATCCAATTAAATTTCTAATCTAATCAAATTAAATCCAACTAAATCCAATCTTATCTCTATAATATAAAATATTAGAAGTATGCTTACAGTAGTAGTTTGTGCTGACCTGTTGTATTTATCTTCATTTTTTTAAAGATTATGCACATTTTTCTTTATTCTGCTTGTACTTCTGAGCAATAGTGGTTTATGTTGGATCTCTATGTTTTGTGACAACTAGGCGTATACTTGATTTCTTTTCAATTTCATGTTTTCCTTTGAGATTGTACTGGCCTCTTGATTTTGATCTCTATATACTTAAAAAACATAGGGCATTACTAGCTCTTAGTGTAGCAGAGATAAGTGTAGCATGGAATGCTGGTCTATAAATAAATGTCATTCACAAATGAATGATAAGTGTAGTAGAGATACGCATGCTTCGTTGGATGTGCGGCAATAATAGGAGAGATAAAGTGAGAAATGAGGATATTTGTGCTTAGGTAGGTGTGGTTCTCATCAAAGAGAAGATGATTTTGATCTCTATATACTTAAAAAATATAGGGCATTACTAGCTCTTAGTGTAGCAGAGATAAGTGTAGCATGGAATGCTGGTCTATAAATAAACGTCATTCACAAATGAATGATAAGTGTAGTAGAGATACGCATGCTTCGTTGGATGTGCGGCAATAATAGGAGAGATAAAGTGAGAAATGAGGATATTTGTGCTTAGGTAGGTGTGGTTCTCATCAAAGAGAAGATGATGAGAAGATGTGAGAAAATCGTTTACGATAGTTTGGTCATGTGCAATGTAGTACAGATGCACCAGTTCGATGAGGAGACTTTATCAACATAGGACAAGTTAAAAGAGCGAAGAGAAGATTAAAGAAAATATGGATGGAAGACATAGATGCTAGAGGTTTAATTGAGGACATATTGTTCGATAGGAATGAGTGGAGAAGGATCATCCATGTGATCTATCTAGCGTGATTTTCTTTTTGTTCTTATAGTCTACCCCAAGTACTTGGGATAAAAGGCTTAGTTGTTGTTGTTTGCATTACTTGCTCTTAGTGCGTGTGTAGGCCCTCATGCTGCATCTAATTGTTCAAACAATATATTGTTTTCTGAGGTCTGTGAACATTCCTTAAACTTAAAATGCCAGGTTAGTACTATGAGATTTCATTTGTTAGTTGCCTTATTCCATCTACATGGGCCAAGCAATCGATTGATAATCAAAGAGCTGTCAGTCAGGTCATGGCCGAAGGCTGAAAACAAGGTCCTTTCTGTTCTTTTTTAGTAATGTGATCGTGGGTTTCCGAAGCTTTTGTAATATTTTTACCTCATTGTCACTGCTCATTCAAACTCCTCTGTTATTTTATGATCTCTTTTATCTGAATGTACTGCACTTGATGTCCTTCACCTGGGACCCTGTTGTTAACAGCACATTTGATTTGTTTAGGGTATATGATATAATTGTTTAGAGAATGCATAGTTAAATATTCAGCTATACTTTTTGTCAAATTCATGGTCAGTGAATCATCATATATTATTCATTTGTTACGGCATTTCCATTGGATTCATTACAGAGATCTTTTCAATTTTTTTACAAAAAAAAATTCTTGTAATATATTATGTTACTTCAGCCCATAGCATCACATCAGGTGTTGGATAACTTGAGGTTTTATTTATTTATTTTCATTTTTATTTTTTTTGGTTTAGAAGTCTAGATTTCGATCTACATTTTGAGATCCAATATTGACATTGTTAGATGTGGATCTAGCGTTTTGGTTTGCTGCAAGCTTCCATTTTGCCTTGAAATGTTTCACATGATTTTCTTGTTCGGGTGAAGGTAGTTTATGTGGAGCAAAGTTGTTGGCATAGATCTGAGTTTTGTCGCTGGCACACTACTATGTGCACAGATGAGCCAAACTTGAGCAGAGTAACCTTGTTTGAGTTTAGCTCGTTTATTAACTGAGCAAGCCACAAATAAGCTATTTAAATACCAAGCTAAACACAAACTTTTCACAAACGGCTCGTATGTTTAACGACCTTTGGAATAAATATTGGTACCAAGTGCTTTTAATCGACGATATGAAGAAGAAATGTTTGTTTTAACTCTCTCTCTCTCTCTCTCTCTCTCTCTCTCTCTCTCTCTATATATATATATATATATATAACACAAAGCTTATTTTACACATTTCTCTGGTGTTTCATCATTTAAGTAGCTCATACAACCCCATGACATCAGGAGTGACGTCAGCTATTTCAAGTTGTTTCCCTAGTAGTCACGCGAACCAAAACGAATAGCCTCAACCACTACTCAAGGAGTCTGATTTAAGCTTCAAGGGTTGATGCGAGCCTTGTGAACATCGATGTATATGTGCTTGTCTTAGTAGCTTTCCCTAGTCTAGCTAATGTATCGTAGATTCTTAGGTATCTACTTGTGGTTCCTCTTTTTACAGAGGGACGCAATTATGTATTCTAGAGAATGTTATGTTAATTTATTTTTAATAGAACGCTGGGAGGCTTCTGCATCACAGTTTTATCTCAAAAAAAAAAAAAGTAGCTCATGCAATTGTGTCTGTCATTTAACATGGATTAATTGCTATTTTTGCAGGGATTAGAGCTATTTGCTATCCCCAAGTTTGTCGGCTATGGACGCTCACAGTTTCAGTACATGATAAGAGTTTTTTCCCGCAAAAAAGATACAATCTAGTTCTCATGCCTATTATTTGTCCATACAGGAAGCTGAAATTTCATCTCATGGTTATTTTTTTACCATAAGGTAAATCTCAACTTCCCTTGGCTGCATTCAAATAAGAGCACGCTGCCGATTTTGAAAGAAAATTACCCAACTTGAACCAATCTGAAAGGAGCATGCGAAGAATTTACCAATACACCTGTACATTATAACTGTATTTCTCTTCATCTACAGTTGCAAAATTGTAACATTTTAATTGTTAGCTTCATACTCTCAACACAAGCAATATAGATATTTGGGCAATGTTGTATCTTGTTGTTCTTGTAAGAAATGTTGCATCGATTTTGTGTGTTTTTCCCCCTTTTTCCCAGTTCAGAGTTTAGAAGTTGTGCAACTGTATTATAGCTCTTGATGTCGCCAAAAATTCCTATATTTGTACATAATAAGTTTTTGTTTTGTTAGATTGCGGTGCCTATTCAAGATCCTCTTATAATTATTTAGAGAAGTATCAAATTCAAATGTTGATGAATGTATATTTAAATAAGATGATATCACGTCTCTTTTCTCCTTGTAGTAGTTGTGTCTAAATGAGCATATATCTTAGTTGATGAATATATGGTCACAGGTCTCAGTCTTATGTTATTTTCAGTTGGAAATATCTGCAATATTCGTCAACGGATTGAAATTTCTTTTCCCTTCCATAGTCGCTTTCTGATTGGAAAAATGCGTACATCAATCTTTGTAACGGTAAACATCTAAAACAAACATATCGATGGCTGTACATTTTACAGCTTGCTTGTGGTTTGAAAGATAATGGTCATGAAAACTTCTTTGAAACTGACTTCTGGACCTGACATACAAGTTGGGAGTGGGTGATGGTTACAGGAGTCCTAGGTAGGAATTAGCATTGGTCTTAGATAGGAATTAGCATTGATTGCTTAGGTTTTTGTCAGTTTTCGCAAAATCGAACTGAATATAAACGGGAGCAAAAACCAAACCTAACTAATTCGGATTAGTTAGGTTATTTGGTTTCAATTTTTTGAATAAAACTGGTTAAAAATTATAATTTTAATCAGAGATATTCGATTGGTGTGTGTATGATAATGTGTGTGTATGATAATATAGATGAGTCGCTAGCTTAAGTAAGTTATGTGATAATATAGATGAACCGCTAGGTTAAGTAAGTTATGTGAGTCAGTGACGAAAAAGTAATAATTCTATTAATTTTTTTAATTTTTTTAAGGATAATGATCTTTGCATTTTTAACTTTTTTAAAATCAAATTCTATGAATTTTAAAATTTATTTACCTATTTTTCTAGTGAATATAAAATATTGTATTAACTGTAAACTGTTAATTTTGTATCTATTTAATGGAAGGCCAAATTAAAACTAAAACCCAAAAAATTAGATATGAGTGAACCTTACGGAGTTGATATCATAATCCAAAAGAAATCTTTTAAAAAAAAAAAACACAAATATATAGTGAAAATGGACCACAATTCAAGACGAGCGAGTTCCTCCTGATGTGTGATATCGACAAGAGAAGTTCTCCTATATTTTTTGGAGAGATAGAAAGCACTGGATGGAGATTGGCCCTCGAGTGCAGAGGCATAAGAGAGTTTGACTGTAAGACACATCTGTCAAGCAGGGACGAAAGTCGACCTTAGTGATCCGACGAGATGGAGAAAATGGTTAACCCGTCAATGGCATACGGAGTGAGAGGGCTCATTTTCATTATATATTACTGTAGGTGAGCCGCCAGTTCAGAAAAAGTTATGTGAGCTAGCGGCAAAACTATAACGAGCCAATGATTTTTCTTCTCTTTTTTTTTTTTACAATTACTATCTCCACCTCTTAACTTGTTTCAGATTAAATTTCATAAATTTTAGATTTTCTTTATCTTTTCATCAAGTGCATACAAAATCTTTTATTCATTGAAAACCGTTAATTTTGTGTTAACTTGATGGAGGACCAAATCAAAACTAAAACCCAAGAAATTGGGTATGAGTGAACCCTAGGAGGTCGAGATCATAATCTCAAAAAAAAAAAATTTTAAAAATATTATTGAAAGTAGTGGAAATGAACTGCAGCTCAGGTAACTTGCGTGAGCTGTCAGCTCATTTCTATTTTTCTCATATAATATATATATATATATATATATATATATATATATATATATGAGAAAAATAGAAATGAGCTGACAGCTCACGCAAGTTATTTGAGCTACAGTTCATTATCACTATCTCCAATAATTTTTTAAAAAAAATTTCTTTTGGATTATGATTTCGACCTCCTAGGGTTCACTCATACCCAACTTCTTGGGTTTTAGTTTTGATTTGGTCCTCCATTAAGCTAATACAAAATTAACAGTTTTCAATGAATAAAACATTTTGTATGCATTTGATGAAAAGATAAATGAAATCCAAAATTTATGAAATTTAATCCGAAATAAGTTAAGGAGGTAGAGATAGTGATTATTAAAAAAAATTGAAGGAAAATTATTGGATCATACAGTTTTGCCCCTAGCTCAAGTAACTTTTCCTGAACTGGCGGCTCACATGCAGTAATCCCATATATATATATATAATAACTTGGTTTCGTTTTTGGATTTCAAAGCTTGAAATCATCGAAAACTGGCAAAATATTTTGGTTCATTTCAATTCTAACAAACCTTCCTCACCTCTGTTCTCCGGCTTAAGTAATGTCGTTATTGATTCAGGAGAAAAACAAGGGAAAAGGTGACGGGATTTGTGAGTAATGGACAAATAGAAGTTGGACCAGCTGGTACTAAGACCAATAAAGGATTTAGAGTTAGCTTGCAGTCGTGGCACCAAACAACGATGTCTTGTGTAGCACGAAACTTGGTGGCAAGGAAGGCAGCAACCAACTGTCATATCATCACCAAGATTTGGTTGTTAGGTCCATGTCTTAATCATAGTCATGTTTCTTTAGAGTATATAATACAACATTGAATTATAGGATTTTTTTTTTTTTTTTTGATAGTCCATCTCTGATATGTTGTCACTAGACAGAAAAAAAATCCACCAACTGCTGAATCATTAACAAGATTTGGTAGTTACATCTGCAATCACCGAATTTGAATTGTTTTCCGCCTCAAAAATATTGTTTATTCATAGAGTATGCCATCATGACTCGCGAAAGATTAGGGAAATAAAAAAAATAAAAAAAAAATAAAGGGCAGAAGGAAGTGAACTCTTCGATTCTAGCCAGTGACGATAACGAGTAAGTTAAAAGATTAATTTTTGATCCATCATATTTAAGATTTTGAGTTTAAAAAAATAATTTTTTAAATTTATTTTTAATTTAAAATTTTTAGTAGAACGGACTAAAAATTAGCTTTTGTTTTAGCAAAAAAAAAAAAAAAAAAAATTTAAAATTTAAAAAAAAAAATCATACACATCCTATCTATTATTATTTACATTTGCTCTTTTTTTTTTATTTTTCCTTGCTTATTATTTATCCTTGTATTCTCTATACTCTATGATTTGATTAATGGAACGACAAGATATTATTGACCATCGATAGATTTTTTGTAGAAATAAGTTATAACTAAGTAGGTAATATCGCCACCTCCTTAGCCTATATAATGTAATTAAGCATACCGTAAGGTTTGCATTGTGGTGACATATAGTGTCATCTCTTCGAAAACTTAACAAAACACAAAGAAACATATAAAATCTAACAAAATTACCTTTAGCTAAGAATGATGAGAATGGACCAAATCAAGAGCCAACTCTTGATCCACCATATTTAAAATTAAAAATAAATATATTTCTCTAATTTCTAATTTTAACCTTCAAAATCCGACAAAGGACCTGACTAAACCAAACTCATCCCCTCCCAAAAAAAAATAAAAAAATAAAAAAACCGACCCGACTCCAACCCAGATGGTAAATGGATCACATTTCGGTCCAAAACCCGAGTATAGACCCAACCCGTTATGCAAAGCAAGCATCTGTAAACAATTTGTATCATTCTCCATAATGTGGTAATAGAATCAGTCAATTACCTAACAATGTAACAAGTTCATACAAACATTCCAACCAAAAATTGGAATCATTTTAAAATCTATCCTCTTCCTAAACTTTTCTCTCTCATTAAAAGCCTCAATAAGACTACTCCTCCCTTCTTCTATGTATCTCTCTCTCTCTCTCTCTCTATATATATATATACAACAAGCCATCTTGGTATCACCTGATGTAAGTATACGAAACCTTATCTGCAGAATCCAACCAGAGCCCATTGCTACTAAAACTTCTCCCTGTAACTTAAAATTTGCACTGATCCAAATGTAACCTGTCATCCGAGACAACACGCGACACCAAGCTCTTCATCCTCTTCGCCCACTTCCCGGGCATGACTTCGTCGATATCGCCCCAACTCGAGCACGGATCGCCTTCCTCGCTCCCGACCAACCCCGAACACCACTTTCCGGGAGCCACTCCATTTGGTGGCCGTCTCAGTACTTTCTCGTCCAATCTGTCAAGCACGGCCTCGTCCTGGAGGAAGGGCCTTGCGAGTGCTGCCCCACTCTTCATCATCGGCTTGTAGTGGGATTGGTTCAGGGCGATTGGCTCTGGCCTCGGAGGGTCGTCCCACAAGAAGAAGCGCAGGTCTTCGTTAACTGTGGTGTTTCGGAACTCAGGCGTGTTGCAGATGACCGTTTGGAAGTAGGCCTCGATTGAGTAGGGAGCGTTTGAGAAGTACATGAGCATTTTGCGAGGGAGGTTATCCCAGCTATAAACACAGTGTTCGAGGAAAGATCTGGTGAGGATCACCCACGGAGAGCCTGTTTCGGTCGGAAGAAGATGAAGTAAAAGGGAAGGTTAGGAACTCGATACGTGCCATAAACAAGCAAGAGATGGAAAGAAAAATGTTCCGATCAATGTTGAAAAAATAACGCATTACGTGATCCGGTAAATTGCGTTATGATAGCTAACGCAGACTCATCTACACCTAGCAATGAAAAATAACTCAATGCACCATATTGGTGCATTTTTACATTATTTTTCATTATGTTACATTATATTACGTTATTTACTGTTTTTTTAGCAATTTAAATTTCCAGAGTAATGTTGATTTTTGATTTGATTGTTAGTTAATTGCTGCAAATTATTTACTTGGTAGTTTGTTATTTGTTATTTGATTGTCCGTGGAATTGCTAACTTACTAATTTGTCTTAGAAGCATGAATAAGAAGAATTGGATTTTCCTTATCATTATTATATTTTTTTTTATAAACCACATGAAACGGGTGTGCATTGTATAAAGCATAATCTTAAGTTTAGCATGTCACTTTAAATCGAACTAGTTGTTTGGAATACCCAACAAAATCACTTCAGAAGTACACAATATTGAATGATGAATCATTTTCACCGTGACCGTAATTTTCTGTATTATTCAAAAAGTTACACCATATCATCCATGTTTCCGGCAAAAGTTAATAGATCCATTTTTTGTCCATGTTTCCGGCAAAAGGTAATTATATTCATTTTTTGTCCATGTTTCTGGCGAAAGGTAATTATATTCATTTTTTCTCCACGTTTTGGCAGAAGGTAATTATTCATTCATTTTTTTAAAAAAGCATTTTTGCTTTTAAAGAAAACTTGTGAACAAAAATAACTTAGGATAATGTCTTTACTTTTCCTATTGCATGTCGTATCAAATATAACAGAGGATGGAACAATATTCTTACTTATGGAGACGGACCTGTGAATAGCTTGAATGCATCAGGAGTTTTTCGTGTTTCCGTGGCAGAGAAGATCTGGGTATTTTTACTCATGTACAGGCTCGGATCTACAACGATTTTATCAAACCTTGCAGCCCTGCAATAGCAAAATTTGGTTTAATGAACAAGTTCGCAATAATATATTAATAAACACGATACGTGCAGATACTTGGTCCCTTAAACATAGCATATGGCATAGTCCTCACTCTTTCCATCCAAGATTGCTTGTGTGATCAATAAAATTGAGATCCCTTGGCACCGAAGTGAAAACATGCAGGAGATCTGCGAAGAAACAAAAATTTCCAACTTTGTGTAAGTAACAGAAACAAAAGGATCAATCGTTATTAAATAAAAAATAAATAAATAAATGAAGACCTAACGGCTATTTAACAACATTAGGTATCGGATCAGACATCTTACTATATCTTGATTTATTACAAACATTTAATTAGATTCCGAATTAAAGAGCAGCAAGTGGCTGAAACTCGCTAAACAAAATGGAAACTCGCATCAATCAATCTATATTAGAAGCCTCAGTTCCAAAATTTACATTATAGAAGACTGCAATTTCCTCAGGTCCTCTTACTTATCTTAAGTAGCCACCTTGACTGCTCCTCAAATTAGTTAGAGCTTGGAGTGTTGCAACTAGAATCTACGACTAGAATTTATAGAAGGCTTGATGTATATTGGCATCTCATTATGTATCAAAGTCGTGAGCTTTTGACTAGCCGGCACCAAGAAGTTGGATTTCTTAGGTGATCTACTTACTGTATTGCGACAAATATGATTGTTGCATTAAGACTTTAGCCTATTTTGAAATAGTTTTTTTTTGTAACCCTTCACTTCTCAAATATGTTACGATAAACTGTTGCTTTTGCAGATTATGGTGTGTCTCACACATCTTTATTGGTGTCGAAATACATAGCCTTGTTATATAGAATGGTCTAAATCAACTATGCACACTTGCATTAACTGAAAAATGAGAGATTTTGCATATCCAAGAACCTAACAAATGGAGCACCATGACATGATTATTGCCATAAAAAACATTTTGCAATAGATGTTATTGGATTGTATCCAATGTGTGCAGTTAATGAAATTTTAATCAAATTCTTCACAACAAATGGAACTAAACATATATGCAAGCCATCAATATTTCAAAGAACAAAAAACTCTTACCATCCTGAGTCACAAGCGGATAATCCGAAGCGCTCAGCGTGATGAACCAATCCCAATCCTGGCATATCCTGAGCAGCACCGCAGCTCCATGGAGCACGGCTGCAACCGCCGACGCCCCGGTCGGGTCCACGGCATACGTCTTGCCAACGACATCAACATTGCCAAAAGCTTTGAACAGTCTCTCAGACTGAACAGAGCGAGCCAACCGAATCCTCTCTTCAGCAGCAGAGGCAGCATCCAAATGCAAAAGATACCGATTCCGAGGATGATACACGGCCTTCACAAGCCTCATCATCTTCTTGCTCTCGCCTCCCGTGCCCGATATCCAATACGCAAAGACCGGGGGCTTGCCGGGACCTTTTGATGGAACTCTGGTCAAGACCTCATACTGCTGGTGACTGCCCCAGAGACTGACATCAAGAAAACACTGAGAGAAAGCTCCCAAGATCACTGCAACCACGATGAACGCCGTAACCCCAATCCAGGGGGAAAAGCTCAATAGCTTCCTCATTGGGTATCAAAAGATTCACTCAAAATTGATCAGAGATGCAATCTTGGAACATAAATTCAAGCACATAGTAGTCAAGATTGAATCTTGGGAACAAATCGAGAGAGCAGATCTAAAATATGGAGCGTTTACAAGAATTATGGATGAAAAATATGAACAACTGCAAGTCTAGTACCAAATTTTCAACAAGAATCTATTCAAGATGCAATAAAAGAATAAATCCAGAGAAATTGTATATAGCCAATATATGAGCTAAAATAGAGATCTAGAAGCACCTACCAAAGAGAGGCCAGCTTAGCCAAAAGAGAACAAACTCAGCACCAAACGAAAGAGGCTTAAAAAAGGAAAAGAAACAAAAAAAGGAGAAAAATGAAAGGGTTCACACTTCACACCAAATGAAGTCAACCCAAGAAAACTGGGCTAGTTTGGGAGCGAAGACAGACTTTTGCCCCCCCACACACGCAAGTGAAAACTGGCAACTTTAAGCTCTACGCCACAAGAAAATGGATCAGAATTAGTGGATGGAGACCTAGAAAGGTTGGAATTTGAGAGCTGGGGGTGGGTTAGGGAGGTGAAATGGAGTTGCCCATCGAGGTAAAATGGGGAAAGGATTGAGAAAAGGATGAAAAAGGTCGGAGTTTTGGGGAGGAGAGAGAAAGAGAGAGATGGTGCAGTGGGTGATTTGATGGGGGGTGTGGGTGTCGAGGCGCTTCGCCGACCTTGTCCTTGGCGTTCACGAGCCTTCGGACTTGGGCGCTCGCAGCAGGCAGGTGGGGCCCAACTGTAGAGAGAGAGAGGGGCGGAGAGAGAGGTGGTTGGTTGGTTGGTTGGTTTGTGTAGTAATTTGTGTTGGTGGTTGGAATTGGATCCTGGGTTCTCTAGATTCTTACCGGATCCAAATGCGGAATCATGGACCCAAACTCCGATAAAATTCTATACAGTATATTTTTCTTGTGGAGGGGAGAATTCTATATTTAGTGGTGATTTTCTTCAATTGTTTTTTGTTTTTTTTTTCTTTTTTAGATGAACATGTTTTGGTGTTTTTTTCCTTTTTGGTTTTATCAAATATTCAATGTAGGTACGTTTTTGGCATGGGGACAAATATTTCTTTCTCACATTTGATCATGCAAGACCACATTGTCTCAATGAGTAATCTCTTGGCCAACACATTTTCTAAACTTTGGGTATATAAATTCTCTTCGGATGTAAGTCATAAGAGAGTCCCGATATTTAATTTAATACGACTGATAAAATTTTACAATTTCTTTAGCTAGTCAAGGTAACAAATACTTTTTTTTTACACAATATTATCCAAATTAAATTTCAATCGGAAGTCAAACTTAAAACTTCTCACAAGTTAAACAGAATTGATAGTATCATAAACAAGACTCATTAACATCGATAATACTAACTTCTTGTTGATTTATGCAATAAATAGTCCAAACTTAATGCTCTTGTACGTACTTTTTAGATCGCAAGGTCCTATTGGTTGGAACAAGAAAACAATAAATATTTTAAAAAAGAAAAGAAACTGATGTCAAGTATATTTACTTTCTATGGTTTAGTAGTTATCCGTTACCATCTAGCTTTTTGAATACGTGTACATGAGGAATATGTGACTTGTTCGCTTGGCATTTGAGATAGATTATGAGAAAAATATACATGATTCAACGAATTTATACATTTAACTTTACCAAAAAATAAACAAAATATAATAACTCTAGTATGCGTTGGCTTTCCAAGTATCATTTTCCTTTTTTTTTTTTTAAAAAAAAACTATAATAAACTAACTCCAGAGATATGAATCTTTTACTATTCAATATGGCACTAATTCTATTTCTTGCACTAATGCCTTAATGCAAAATTTCGAAATGCACACACTAATTTTCTAAATACCCATATTTTCTAAGTACATTCCCATAAAGTTTAAAAATATGAATATTTTATAAGCACAACCCTTTATATTTCCAAATTATTATTATTATTTTCTTTTTTCTCTCTCTCCTCTCTCTCCTTTCTCTCTCACTGCTGTCGATGGATTCCACTACTGCCTTAACCCTAAAAGCCCGACCTTACTATTGGTCTCCTCCATAGCGGTCCGATTAAACCCTAGCTCCCTCTCAAAACGCTAGTAACTATTTTAACTACTTCTAATTTAAATTTCGAAATTTTTTACTTATTTTATTATTGAGGGTCTTTAGGATTTGAATTCTTTTTAATGTAAGAATATTGAGAATAATTTGGATTTACATTCGAGAGAGATTAAGAAAGAACTATAGTTAAAGAAGATGAGGGCAAATTCTTCAATAAATTATAACAACAAACTTGTAGTAAAATTGAACTTTTTGATGAGGTATCTGGTGAGTGCATTTAGAATTCACCTTTTCTAAAATTGATTCTTCGTGTAGTAAACTTGCAAATATATTCTCACGTTGTCGATTATCAAACCGAAATGTAAAATTAGCTTGTAGATATATACCTAATAGTTAAGCTTATAATGGATAGAACTTAATAATTTGAAGGCAAAATAGCGGGTTAGTATCCTCCGCGTTCCACTATAGAACTTAATATAAATATTAAGGTTTGCTGGAGTTCATAAATCTAGCAACCATATGGAGATTTATTCCCCTTGCAAAGATTTCAGAGGCTTCTTAAGATTTGAGTACTAGGATTGATGATGTGCATCAATTATTAAACTTCAACAAAAACGAATTAATATTTCAAAGGCTTTTTTATTATTTGAGAGCATATGCTTGTAATGTCCTGAAAAAAGTATGATAAAAAATGTATCATGGCACTTTGATGCAGATGTATGGAAAAGGTTAGCTTGACGTGATACGAAAGGTCAGTTCTATTTATCTTTATCTGAACTGTTGCTCTGATCTGTTCCCGAGCTAAGAGAAAGTTCTTCACTTGCTCGTAGGAATACAAAAAAGAGAGGCGAGTAGCTATAGTTTGAAGAAAGATATTTGTCAATGTATACTATCTGCCGGTCGAGAAAGCTAAATGCTTTTTCTTAGTCTCGGATGTGGATCTGGAGTTTCTATTTCGGATTTTTCTATCGCTTTTGCTAGTCATCTTCATCGCTTTACAGCTTAGGTAGCTTCAGGCTTCATTTTCTAAGTTACGATGCACCAGATAATCAATCATCTGAATATTTTATGCTTTCCTTTGCACTGGGCATTTATGGGTTGCTATTTTTGTTTCAAGACAACTCGTTTCTCTCATTTTCCTTCAATTTTTTTCATTTTTATATTGTCTGTTCTTAAATCTGAAATTTTTAATGAATCAAATCTAGTAATCCCTCCCTCTCAACGGCCCATATTGATAAATCGTTGTTTGTGCATGAAGGAATCAATTAGATTCAAATAACTTTCAAGAGAAATGAAATTAAGAAAATACCATGGTTTTAAGATTTGAATATTGTTAAAAAGAAAAGTTTTAGTAAATATTTTAAACAATCCCTCAAAAGGATCTAGTAACTTCATTTATGAAAAAGAGAGAAAACTAAGGTCATGATGATTTAATAAGGAGAAAAAAATATATAATTAGAAATAAATATTCATCAATTAGATAAATATTTTAAACAATCCCTCAAAGGATCTAATAACTTCATTTATGAAAAAGAGAGAAAACTAAGGTCATGCTGATTTAATAAGGAGAAAAAATATATATAATTAGAAATAAATATTCATCAATTAGATATTGTTTCTCTCATTTTCCCACTCTTTTCTTTTGGTTTTTAGCTCTTTTAAGTCTCTTTTACATTTTATTTCTTTGCAATTTCTAAACTTTCTTTTCTGCTCCTATAACTTTACAAAATGAGAATTTTGATTGTCTTTATATATTTTTATTTTTATTTTTTAGATATAAACCTTTACCAATTTGTAGTCAAATTGATTGGCCAACTTCCAGAAGTTATCATGAGCCAAAGTATAAGATGTAGTTACTAAGAAAATCAAAATTTAAGAAAATTGAAGTGCATATTTCTTTTTCATCTGCTATTATCTGTAAATTGCAATGAAAATAGCAAACGGAGGGACCGTTCTATTACTTACTAGTAATTTTATATTACTGCAATTGAAATTATAATATTAAAATCGATGTAACTTATATAACTATGTTTTATTTGGGAGTTGCAAAAAATTTTAAATATTTTTTTTTTTTAAAAGATCTGAGAAATACCCCATTTACACCCTCATTTACTGTTATTTTTAAAAGAAAGAGGAAAAGTATATAACACATTTGCTTATGTAACTGTAATTATTCTAAGTGTATAAGTGTACGTAATTGTTGTTGCAAACTCTTATAACTGCAACTATAACCTTACAATAGAAAATACTACCACTTACAGTAAAAGTGGCTACAATTGCAACCGAACAATCTCGAGTCAAAGCCTAATTTTTTTAAGGCCTATATTAAAATTTTGATGATAGCTTTGTTTTTTTTTTATAAAGAAAATAAGAAAATGAAGTTACTGGCGTCATGCATGAGGTCATCAATAAGATAAAGCAAGAAATGAATAATAATAATAATTAATTTTTTTTGGGGGTCAAACTAGCGGGAGACGTAGCTGACATCATTAGGTCCCTGTTATATTATATAACTAACATGTCAAAGGTTTCTTATTTTAAATATTAATAATACTGATTGTGTGACATGTCGTCGGCATTATTGTAAATATCAACGTAATAGATACAACAAATACACTAAAATTAATAGCATAAATATTAATTAAGCAAACAAGTAAATAAATAGTTCACCTACAAGAACTATCAGCATAAAATATAGAATTAATTACATTCAGACCCTCTATATTATGGAGGTGTATAACTTATCACTTCTAAAGTTTTAAACTCTCATTTAGACTCCTGGACCGTGGCTTCTCTGTCAGTTTTTTTTTCTGCGGTCTAGGAGGTCTAAGTTAGTTTTAAACTTTAGAGATGATAAGTTCTACACCAAATTTTAGGGATGATAAGTTATACACCACTCATAATACAAGAGATTTAAGTGTAATTAATCCTAAAATATATATGAGCTCAATGACAATAAGCCTCTGAGCACTCTACATATTTCGAGGAGAAACGTTTCGTACTTGTAACCGTTTTTATGAGACTATTTGCAATTGAACTTGTAGTAAAATTGAACTTTTTGATGACAAACTCTTCAATAAATTATAACAACAAACTTTTAGTAAAATTAAACTTTTTGATGAGATATCTGGTGAGTGCATTTAGAATTCACCTTTTCTAAAATTGACTTTTCGTGTAGTAAATTTGAAAATATATTCTCACGTTATCGATTATCAAACCGAAATGTAAAATTAGTTTGTAGATACATACCTAATCCCTAATGGTTAAGCTTATAATGGATAGAACTTAATAATTTGAAGGTAAAATAGCGGGTTAGTATCCTCCGCGTTCTACTATAGAACTTAATATAAATATTAAGGTTTGCTGAAGTTAATAAATCCAACAACGTTATGGAGATTTATTTCCCTTGCAAAGATTTCAGAGGCTTCTTAAGATTTGAGTACAAGGATTGATGATGTGCATCAATTAATAAACTTCAACAAAAACGAATTAATATTTCAGAGGCTTTTTATTGTTTGAGTGCATATGCTTGTAATGTCCTGAAAAAAGTAAGATAAAAATGTATCATGGCACTTTGATGCAGATATGTAACAACCCTCTATTTTTTTATAGCAATAAAAGATTAAATAAATAAACAAAATGATAAATATGACTCTTCATCTTTAAATCTTTCATCTCTTATAACTCTCAAACTTTTCATATTCTCAACTCATTACTCATTAATTTCTCTAACTCCCATCCTTTCATCTTCTCCATGAATTATCTACATTAAATATCTAATTTAATTCTCTTAACTCTCTAAATTTTATAACTCTTCAAACCTTTTAGATTCTATAACTCTCTAAACTTTTCACATTCTGTAACTCCTAAATAACTCCTCAAACCTTTTAGATTTTATAACTCTCTAAACCCTTCACATTCTGTAACTCCTAAATCCAAACCTATATAAATCCCTAACTCAAAACACATTCCACTCATTCTAAAAATTATTCTCTAACATTCTAATCTCTCTCTCATCTCGCCCGAGCCACCTTCAAAACACCGCAGGAGCCACCGCCAGAGCTACCACCACTTCACCGGAGCAAGGTATCTCCTTCCATCTCTTTCCACATTTTAGGTTCTCACGTTTTGACAAGAGGTTAGATAATATCTTTCTTTTTCTTATTGAATTAAATTATTTTAAATGAATCATAAGTTAGTTTCTCTACTACTCAATAATCCTAATAACCTAAAAAGAACATCCATTAACTTATAAACTCAATAAAATGAAGCCAAACCTATTTTCTAATTTCAGACCCGCTTAATACTAGAATCAATTTTTGAGTATGTTATAAATATTAGAAAAATCCCTAAAAATCATCTAAATTCATATTAATATGTTTTTAATATTCTTAGAATATTTTTAATATGTAGATTACTCCATTGAGCGATATCGGGAAAGAAAATCCAGGTGAGTTCATTTTTGGACTCACTAATCATGCTATTTTATATACATATTGTTTCAATCATGTTATTTATTTTGTGTACATTGATTTATTATTTTGTAGGAATTTATCAATTACTTATTATATTTCTTGTCATCAAAAATCTATTATCAATTGTCATTAAATTTAAATTACATAGTATAGTTAGATTTTAGAATAATCATATATACAAATTTGATAAATCACATAAAAGTTATATTCACGGAAAAATAATGTTCGTGATATCATTTTGTGTCGGTGTCTAGAAAAGTTATTTTGTATGCTGGTTCTCTAATTAAAGAACGTGCAATGCACGGAAAACCTCCCAGCATTCATATAATTGCCTGGCCGATATCTCTATGATGTCTCGAATCAGTGACTCTTAAATATACCTAATTGTGATTTATTGAATAAAGCATAAACTGAATGGACTCTATAAATCATATTGTTAATAAATTAAGAAAAATCCAATTAAAATATTGTACCTTATATAATCAATATATTGTACTATACCTAAATGACACTGGGTTGGGGGAGAAACTGAATGATGGAAATATACTCTGTTTCGGTTGTAAACTTGTTAAGTTATACAACTGAATATTTCGCACACCATGGGTGCGTGATGATTTGCTGGATCATACCTGACAATAATTCTTGTTTGCCTGACGGCAGGTCCGACTCAGCATCGGACAATCCTGTGACCATTTCCTGGGTCTGTACAGGAAACAATCGAAACAATAATATCACATCAATTAGCTTTTCCAATTACATGACATCATAAACAAAAATACTCCTGTTATAGAGTTGACTTTACTAAAATGAAATTAAAATAACCTAAGTCAATTGACATCATTATTACAGACATTTTATTACATATTTTCTAAAACTTGTATTATTATTATGTTTGGATATAACCGTTATATTTCACATTTTTTCTGCGTTTTTATTTTGGTCGCAATCTGACGACCTGGGTGTGCATGCCCAGATTGACCGATGGACACGCCATAACTGACGCAGAATTTGATGCACTTTAAAGATCTGATTGAAGCTCAATAACGGTCTTTTTTATTTAGTTTTATTGTATTTTGTTTCAACTGTATCTAAATTTCATTTCAATAAATGAAAAGTCAAACTTTTATTGAATTTTTCTATCGTAATTACTGAGTATTATTGTGGCAAATTTATTGAGGATTTAGCATATTCAAACTGAATATGTTGCCGGTACCTGTTACACGTACTCGTATACCGTATATTGGGAGCGGGGCGTGACAGGTATTTTAGTGGTATCAGAGCTAGGTTTCTCAAATCAGTTCATGTGACTTGAATTGATTTGGATCCTGATATAAAATTTTGCCACATTTATATAATAATTTTCTTTGAAATTTCTAATGTCCCAATCTATTGACTATTTCGGCATCTCTTATTTATCTTAATTGATGACCTACCTATTTTAAATCTATGTCCAAATTCTTCAGTGTCTAAAATAAATTACATCCTAAATATGGATTAAATATTTACCCTTTATTTTATAATTATATTTTCCATAACTCTTCATTTATTACATTTTTTTTTCCAAAAAAATGATTCGCCTATTTCCGTAGATCAACCTTAAGTTTAATTGTTGAGCAGTCGTCCTTAAGAAAAAAGACAAAATGGCATTTTAATGAGTTCAAAAATAGATAAACAATATTTTTCCATTTTACCTTATTTAATTTCGAGGACGAAATTATTTTTTTTCAAGGGGGGTAGAATGTAACAACCCTCTATTTTTTTATAGCAATAAAAAATTAAATAAATAAACAAAATGATAAATATGACTCTTCATCTTTAAATCTTTCATCTCTTATAACTCTCAAACTTTTCATTTTCTCAACTCATTACTCATTAATTTCTCTAACTCCCATCCTTTCATCTTCTCCATGAATTATCTACATTAAATATCTAATTTAATTCTCTTAACTCTCTAAATTTTATAACTCTTCAAACCTTTTAGATTCTATAACTCTCTAAACTTTTCACATTCTGTAACTCCTAAATAACTCCTCAAACCTTTTAGATTCTATAACTCTCTAAACCCTTCACATTCTGTAACTCCTAAATCCAAACCTATATAAATCCCTAACTCAAAACACATTCCACTCATTCTAAAAATCATTCTCTAACATTCTAATCTCTCTCTCATCTCGCCCGAGCCACCTTCAAAACACCGCAGGAGCCACCGCCAGAGCTACCGCCACTTCACCGGAGCAAGGTATCTCCTTCCATCTCTTTCCACATTTTAGTTTCTCACGTTTTGACAAGAGGTTAGATAATATCTTTCTTTTTCTTATTGAATTAAATTATTTTAAATGAATCATAAGTTAGTTTCTCTACTACTCAATAATCCTAATAACCTAAAACGAACATCCATTAACTTATAAACTCAATAAAATGAAGCCAAACCTATTTTCTAATTTCAGACCCGCTTAATACTAGAATCAATTTTTGAGTATGTTATAAATATTAGAAAAATCCCTAAAAATCATCTAAATTCATATTAATATGTTTTTAATATTCTTAGAATATTTTTAATATGTAGATTACTCCATTGAGCGATATCGGGAAAGAAAATCCAGGTGAGTTCATTTTTGGACTCACTAATCATGCTATTTTATATACATATTGTTTCAATCATGTTATTTATTTTGTGTACATTGATTTATTATTTTGTAGGAATTTATCAATTACTTATTATATTTCTTGTCATAAAAAATCTATTATCAATTGTCATTAAATTTAAATTACATAGTATAGTTAGATTTTAGAATAATCATATATACAAATTTGATAAATCACATAAAAGTTATATTCACGGAAAAATACTGTTCGTGATATCATTTTGTGTCGGTGTCTAGAAAAGTTATTTTGTATGCTGGTTCTCTAATTAAAGAACGTGCAATGCACGGAAAACCTCCTAGCATCCATATAATTGCCTGGTCGATATCTCTATGATGTCTCGAATCAGTGACTCTTAAATATACCTAATTGTGATTTATTGAATAAAGCATAAACTGAATGGACTCTATAAATCATATTGTTAATAAATTAAGAAAAATCCAATTAAAATATTGTACCTTATATAATCAATATATTGTACTATACCTAAATGACACTGGGTTGGGGGAGAAACTGAATGATGGAAATATACTCTGTTTCGGTTGTAAACTTGTTAAGTTATACAACTGAATATTTCGCACACCATGGGTGCGTGATGATTTGCTGGATCATACCTGACAATAATTCTTGTTTGCCTGACGGCAGGTCCGACTCAGCACCGGACAATCCTGTGACCATTTCCTGGGTCTGTACAGGAAACAATCGAAACAATAGTATCACATCAATTAGCTTTTCCAATTACATGACATCATAAACAAAAATACTCATGTTATAGAGTTGACTTTACTAAAATGAAATTAAGATAACCTAAGTCAATTGACATCATTATTACAGACATTTTATTACATATTTTCTAAAACTTGTATTATTATTATGTTTGGACATAACCGTTATATTTCACATTTTTCTGCGTTTTTATTTTGGTCGCAATCTGACGATTTGGGTGTGCATGCCCAGATTGACCGATGGACACGCCATAACTGACGCAGAATTTGATGCACTTTAAAGATCTGATTGAAGCTCAATAACGGTTTTTTTTATTTAGTTTTATTGTATTTTGTTTCAACTGTATCTAAATTTCATTTCAATAAATGAAAAGTCAAACTTTTATTGAATTTTTCTATCGTAATTACTGAGTATTATTGTGGCAAATTTATTGAGGATTTAGCATATTCAAACTGAATATGTTGCCGGTACCTGTTACACGTACTCGTATACCGTATATTGGGAGCGGGGCGTGACAAGATATATGGAAAATGTTAGCTTGACAAGATGCGATAGGTCGGTTCTATTTATCCGAACCATTGCTCTGATCTATCCTTGAGCCAAGAGAAAGTTTTTCACTTGCACGTAGAAATACAAAAAAGAGAGACGAGTAGGCACAATTTGAAGAAAGATCTTTGTCAAGGTATACTATCTGCCGATCGAAAAAACTAAACGTTTTTCCTTAGTCTCAGGTGTGAATCTGGAGTTTCTATTTCGGATTTTTCTATCGCTTTTGTTAGTACTCTTCATCGCTTTACAGTTTAGGTAGCTTCATGCTTCATTTTCTATGTTACGATGGACCAGATAATCAATTTGATCGTTCTTTCATTTGCATAGGGCATTTATGGGTTGCTATTTTTGTGTTGCTATTTTTGTTTCAAGACAGCTCGTTTCTTTCATTTTCCTTCATTTTTTTTCATTTTTATATTGTCTGATCTTAAATCTGGAATTTTTAACGAATCAAATCTAGTAATCCCTCTCTCCCTCTCAACGCTGCCCATATTGATAAACGTTGTTTATGCATGATGGAATCAATTAGATTCAAATAACTTTCAAGAGAAATGAAATTAAGAAAATATGATGGTTTTAAGATTTGAATATTGATAAAAAGAAAAGTTTTAGTAAATATTTTAAACAATCGCTCAAAGGATCTAATAACTTCATTTATGAAAAAGAAAGAAAACTAAGGTCATGCTGATTTAATAAGGAGAAAAAAAAAATAATTAGAAATAAATATTCATCAATTAGATATTGTTTCTCTCATTTTTCCACTCTTTTCTTTTGGTTTTTAGCTCTTTCAAGTCTCTTCTACATTCCATTTCTTTGCAATTTCTAAACTTTCTTTTTTGCTCCTATAACTTTACAAAATGAGAATTTTGAGTGTCTTTATATATATATTTTTTTATTTTTTAGACAGAAACCTTTACAAATTTGTAGTCAAATTGATTGGCCAACTTCTAGAAGTTATCATGAAGGGATGAGAACGAGTCGGATTGAATCGGGCCGGGCCGGATCCGTTCAATGTCCAAACTAAAATTTTGGACTTTGGACTGATTCAAAACCCAAATGGACCATAATTTAAAAAAGTCCAACTCGGCCCTATGAATTTCGGACAGTCCATGAGCCTTTTTGGATCTGCCCATATCAAAATAAAAAAAAAAAAAAAAAAAAACAAACTCTTGAAAAAGAAGAAAAAAAAAAAGAAAAAAAAAAGAGAGACATTGGAAAGGGTTTCACTAAACCTAAACCCAAACCCCCGGACTACGGGGCCCCACTCGACCGCTCTTGCCCCATCCCCCTCCCCTCCCTCCCCCTCTCCCTCAAGTCCGGTCACCTCCAGCTCCATCAAGAAGAACAAGGAGGAGGCGAGCATCAGCCCCCCCATGATCAAGAGCCCAAGGAGAAGGACCCGGCGGCGGCGGTCGTGTGCGCCCGCTGCCACTCGCTCCGCCACTACGGCCGGGTGAAGAACCCCTCCGCCGAGAACCTCTTCCCCGACTTCGACTTCGATGGGATGGTTGCCCCCAAGATGCTCTCCCCCTCCGGCCCCCGCTCCCTCGTCCTCCTCCTCGTCGACGCCGCCGGGTCCAGAGGAAGATGGAAGTGGAGGCCGCGGACGGCGAGGGAGTGGATGGCGTGGGTCTAGAGGAAGATGGAGGGGTTGGGGGTGTGGTGGAAGAGAGAGAGGGAGTGGGAGAGGAGGTCGAGGGAGGAGTAGGAGCGCTGGAGCTTGAAGTTGAGGATGGGATGGAGGTTGTGG
Organism: Dracaena cambodiana; assembly: GCA_036321105.1. Taxonomy (NCBI): domain Eukaryota; kingdom Viridiplantae; phylum Streptophyta; class Magnoliopsida; order Asparagales; family Asparagaceae; genus Dracaena; species Dracaena cambodiana. The sequence continues at coordinate 49,187,537 of JAYEPQ010000003.1, forward strand.
CCGGAGCGGAGGGCGGCGGCGTGGATGGACTTGATGTGGAGGAGGGAGGGGGAGGGGGAGGGGGCGGAGAGGAGGGAGACGACGAGACAGCGGCGAAATAATTGATCTAGGGCAATTGGGCAAATGAACGCAGATATTTTGGGAGGGGATTGGGCTCGTTTGGGTTATTTTTTGGACAGGTTTGGACATGTCCAAACCCAGCCCGATAAGGAAAAAACTGAAATACCTTATACCCAATTGGATCCATTTGTAAAATGGACGGATTTAAATCCAGCCTTTTCGGGCTAGTCCGATTGGGCTTTGGACAGACCCGAATCCATTATCATCCCTGATCATGAGCCAAAGTATAAGCTCTAGTTATTAAGAAAATCAAAATTTAAGAAAATTGAAGTGCATATTTCTTTTTCATATGCTATTATCTGTAAATTGCAATAAAAATAGCAAACGGAGAGGCCGTTCAATTACTTACGAGTAATCTTATATTACTGCAATTGAAATTATAATAATAAAATCGATGCAACTTATATTACTATGTTTCATTTGGGAGTTGCAAAAAATTTTAAATATTTATTTTTTCAAAATATCTAAGAAATACCCTATTTATCGTTACTTTTAAAAGAAAGAGAAAAAATATATGACACATTTACTTTTGTAACTGTAATTATTTTAAGTGCGTAAGTGTCCGTAATTATTGTTGCAAACTATTATAACTTCAACCATAACCTTACAACAGAAAATACTACCACTTACAGTAAAAGTAAAAGTGGCTACAATTGCTATCGAACAGTCTCAGAGCCTAATTTTTTTTAAGGCCTATATTAAAATTTTGATGATAGCTTCGTTTTTTTTTTTAAAGAAAAAAAAGAAAACAAGTTGCTGGCATCATGCATGAGGTCATCGATAAGATTAAGCAAGAAATGAATAATAATAGTTATTATTATTATTTTTTGGGGGTCAAACTAGCGGAAGATGTAGCTGACATCATTAGGTCCCTGTTATATTATATAACTCTCATGTTAAAGGTTTCTTATGTAAAATATTAATAATACTGATTGTTTGACATCTCGTAGGCATTATTGTAAATAACAACGTAATAGATACAACAAATACACTAAAATTAATAGGATAAATATTAATTAACAAAACAAACAAATAAAGGGGTTATTACATATTTGTCCCTTACATTGCTAAAAATTAGAATTTAGTTTCCCAAATCTTCACATTTACAATTTAGTCCCTAAATCCTTTAAGTTCCCTCACTTTAGTCCCTAGCCATATTTTTTATTCAAATTTTTCATTATACTCCTTAGTCACTTCATTTTAGTTCTACCTTCCCTCTTTCTCTTCTTATTGGGTTTCCCTCTCCATTTTTTCTCTCTCTCTTCTTATTAGGTTTCCCTGAGTTACTTCACTTTAGAAATTAACGGAGAGGAAAGAGAGAGAGAAGAAGAATAGAGAGGAGAGGGAAACCTTATAAGAAGAGGAAGAAAGGAGAAAGAGAAAATGAAGAAGTAAAGTGAAGTAACTCAGTGGTATAACGGGAAATTCGGACCAGGTGGGGGACTAAAATAATGTAATTTAAAGAATTTAGGGAACTAAATTATAAATATGAAGATTTGGAGGACTAAACTATAATTTTTAAAATGTAAAAAACCGATATGTAGAAACCCCATAAATAAATAGTTCACCTACAAGAACTACCAGCATAAAATATATACATGAGCTCAAAGATAATAAGCTTCGGGCCACTCCACATATTTTGAGGAGAAACGTTCCGTACTTTGTAACCGTTTTTATGAGACTATTTGCATGACAAATCGCCAGCAAAATAATAAACTCCTAAGTTTGAACATAAATATATGTTCAACAAAATAACTAAACGAACATAAATGTATTAACGATCGAGAAGGTTCTACATTTGGCTCTTTCAAGTAATTATTCAGGAGAAAGATAACACACAATGATAGAGAACACACACACACACACACACACATATATATATATATATATATATATATATATATATATATATATATATATATATATATATATATATATATATATATATATATATATATATATATATATATATATATATATATATATATATATA